>PVJH01003337.1:0-144588 GCA_004026705.1 Nesogale talazaci
GACCTCTATTTTCGTTAGCATCAGTTCTTCATCATATGCCACCCCCTGAAATGGCTGAATGTTCAGCAAATCTTTTGGGTACAGTGACTTTGTGTACATTCCAGTCTTCTTTTTATATTTCCAACATCATTCAATATTTTGTTCATAGACTCCTTCAAATCTGCAAATGTTCAAAAATTCGAGGTTTTGGAACTCAAAGGATTTTTTATAGTACTTTCAGCTTTAGATATGGCATGTGTGCTCTTCCTTTTGGTTTTCTAATTTCAGAACATTGCATATTCCACAGCAATACTCTAATTTCTCTCCTTTAGCTGAAATCGTTGTTCAACTATTTTGTGTGGCAGTCATGTGCTTATGTTAATTTCATGATTGAGATGTAGGGGTGGATTCTAGCCTGTTAATCTGGAGATAGTCATTGAGTAGCCAATGAGACCTCTTTGTGGTCATGGCTTTCTCTTGATATGTCTAGGAAATCTCTCGATATTTCCCTCGTGATGATGAGAAGCTATCTCCCCAGTTGTTGGGAGTATTCTCAGAGACGATTAATCATGGACAATAAAAAATGGCAGTGTCTGAGGAGCCAGATAAGCCACACAGCTTGGCCCTGATGGAGCCAGACCTCTGAAGCTGGAGAGGCCATATGGAGACCCCTGCCAGTGATGAGTTGCTTCTGCCACCACTGGATGCTGTTGATGGACCTTGAGCCCTGGAAGCAAAGAGCCATGAGGAGACCCCCACCAGTGCTGGGATTCTGCACCCACTGACCTGTGACTTCGTGAGTTGAAAGGAGACATTATAGACTGGTATTGGGCATGTGGAATAATATCGGACTTATGACTTTGAATTGGACTGGGTTGGGATACTTTCTCAGTGTCCCATTCCTTTTGTATGTAAATCCTTTCCTTATATCCATATGTGTGTCTATGAAATTTGTTCCTCTAGTCTACCTGGACTAACACATTTTGCTTCATCATTTCTTTTAGTCACATTAGCTTATTTACATGCAAGAGTAAGTCTCAGAGTCCTTTCTGACATCCACTTTCGTCTTTTCCTTTTTTCCTATCTGCTTAATAATATTTTGCTATCTCCATATATGACATTCTTGATATCCTTAGTGTTCATTAGTAGACTGATCTTCAGTCATTAGCATTCAATGCACCAATTCTATTCTTTGGATGATCTCTGAGTTCAGGTGAGACAAACTGGAGGTCCTACTTTAGCTCTGCTGAACTCATGATTTTCTTCACCTTTAACTTGAACTTGCATAGGAGTAATTATGTTCTCTTCTTCAGTTAGACCTTGGCTTGTGGTGACTAATGATATTGAACTTCTCCATTGTCTCTTTCCATAGATCCATGAATTTGATTCCTGTGCATTACCGCCAAGGAAGTCCATGTGTATAGTCACCATTAGTATTCTTGATAAAAGATATTTATTAATAAGTGAATGGCCTTATGAAATTTTACTATGAGATCTGCAATGTCATTTCTAACACCAAGTTAAATATTCTAACTATTGGATCTTCTTTGTTTCCAAATTCCACATTTCAATCACCAACATTTATTAACGCATCCTGATTGCAAATTTGCTCAATTTCAGTGTATAGCATTTAGTACAAGTCTTTTTTTTCATTTTTTGCATTATTGGTACATAAATTTGAGTAATGAACATAGTAAGTGATATTCTTTGTAGTTTTATGAATGATACCTCTCACTGATGGTGTTCTTCAGCTTCAATCTTGAAATGTCCTTTGGATAATGTTACATTATTCCTTATCAATTTTTAATTCCTTACCATTGTATGACTCACAGTGTCCAGCTTTTCTCATGAGTATCTAAGATATTTTTTGTCTTCCATTTCATTTTTGACAACTTTCCATGTAATTAGAGTCAGTTTTGCACATTCCAAGTTTGAAATATTAGTAGGCATTTGCAGCTGTTTCTTCTCACTTGGGGACACATCTCATTAACACATGAAGGCCCTAAAAGACGTACTCTCTCCACATCATACAGGTCAACTCCAGTTTTGAATCCTAACCAACTGTAAGGGTCTCAACGTCTGACACAATAGCATGCTGCTGTCCATAACCTTCTTATGGTCCTATTGTTTGGCCTGTAGATTGCAAGTCCTCCCCCTTGTCTGGAAGCCCTCCTGAAAGTTGTTCTGCGTAGGTCATCCTGCTGGTATTTGAGACGCCAGTGGCAGACCTCCAGCATCACAAGAGCGTGTAAACTACCCCCGTGCAGCAAACTTATGGAAGAGGAAGGGAGGTGACACTGGGAAAAGCCTTAGACCTTGGTTGAAACAAAACTGTACTTATTTTAGGAAATAAACTATGTCTTCAGACAAGAATAAAAGACAACTTTCTGAGAATAGGTAGCTGTATTCAAAATAGTCACAACTTTTAAAATAGGGTGCCCCAAGAGGAGCCAGAAGCTCCAGCTTATAGTCACAGTCAGGCGGGGAGAAACAGGGGGCTGCCCAGGTTGTAGGGGGTGGGGGGAAGGAGGAGTGCTGTTTGTGGGAGATTGTTGGCAAACTTTCAAACATTGATCACCATAAGCTTTGGTTAAGTTGGTTTGTGTTTAGTGGGCCACCCATGTTCTTTGGTATCCTGATCACACAGAAAATAGCTCAGGTTTTTCCTTTAAACCCAAAGTACCCTGATTAATACCATGTGAAAGCAGCTCCTGAGGCACTAGCAAATGTCTGGAATGGGGGCGAGTGTGAGTCAGGTGACCTCAGGTTTGCCTGCCACACCTTGCTGTGTCACCTTTCAAATAAGGGAAATGGTTGTTATTTTTATTCTCAGAAATCACCAGGAATAATTTCTTGACTCCCCTTTGAAAAGAAAACTGAGGCTCCAGATTATGAAACCATTAACTCCTTTACCAATGAATCTTGCTAACAACGTCAACTGACTTCCAATACCTGCATTTTTCAGGGAAAAGTGTTTGGAAAGGCAAACGGACTTCTGACACCAACTGCCTTGAGTCAGATCAAACTTCACAGGTTCCAGGCAGAATGACTGTCTTGGAGGGCCCAGGACACTCACTTCTGACAAGCTGGCTACAGATCTGAAGGTTTCCATAACACTTTCAGATTTAGTAGTTGGCTAAAATTTACCATAAGAACTCATCAAAATGGCCATCAGCACGATTACCATTGTGTAGTGAATGGCTACAAATCAGAACATGCTGAATGAAGAAGTACATGGGGTAGGGTCTGGAAAGTTCTTGAGATAAGAGGATAGCATGATCATCGTCTTCCCATGAAGTGTGCGGTCCTCCCAGCTTAGTCATGTGTGAAAAAGCCATCAAATAGTGTAGCTTGCAAAGCCTTGCTGTTCAGATTTTTTGTTAAGGATCCATCACACAGGTGTGTTTCATTAAATTATTGGCCACATGATTGGATTTAATCTCTCACCATCAGCTTATTTCCTCAGTGGTCCAGCTGATGTCTTAAAACTGACCGGTTAGGCTTTCTGTTATATTTAGCCTTCATCCTGGGACACACATTAGCACAGACAATGATATTCCAATCACTTCCAAAATTCCAAAATTTTATCTTTGACCTCACAGGAGTTAGGGACACAGGTCAGTCAGATACCTTTCTCACATGGAGATTTACCCTATTGAAGAGCATAGGTTGTGCAGTGGATTGCGCTCTGAGTTCATGATTACAAGATCAGCAGTTTGAAACCACTAGCCACCCTGAAGGAGAAAGAAGAGGCGTTCTCTTCCTGTAAAGAGTTACGGTCTCAGAAAACCACAGGAGCAGCTCAACACTGTCCTTAGGGGTCACTATAAGCCAGAATTGATGGATGGGAATGAGTTTTGTTGGTGTGTGTTTGTTTGTTTGTTTTGAGGAACCCTGGGGAGACAGGAGCTAATCCTCTAGTGGATCTGTGAAACAGAGTGAAGGAGCAGGCACTGTGGGAGGCAGACTAGTACCAAGAGGCTGTGGTGATCCTGCTTTCTGTGGGAGGATCTGATTGGCTAGTTTGAATTTTGTCATGGACTGACAGGAAACTGGGTCCCACTCCTCAGAGATAAGCAGGGGACAGTACCTGGCTCATTTGAATATGGCACACTATCTTGAGAGCAGTGGTACTTATGGTTAGATTATCCTGAAATCAAACTCACTGCCATCAACTTGATTCTGACTCACAGTGAGCCTACAGGACAGGGTAGAATTGTCCCCGTGGGTGTCTAAGACTGTAACTCTTTATGGGAGTGGCAAACTTCGTCTTTCTCCTTTGGAACAATTTGTGGTTTCAAACTGCTGACCTTATAATTAGCGGCCTAACGTATAACCAGCACACTACCAGGGTTATTCTAAGCCCTGCCAATTTCATCAGAAGTCAAGGTAGCAAGTAATATTGAGTCTTGATATGTTTAACCTCATACCAGGCATCACTCTCTGTAGTCACTGTTGTTCCACGCCTGATTGTTCAAACTCTCCGTTGCCACGCTTAGCTCACCTTGCAGCTATTCCGTCACCCCAAAGCTCCTGTTTTCTGCCACCACCCAGAACATCCCTAACAACACACAGTATCATTTTCTAGTAATCCCCGCTTAAAGGTAAGATGATAAAACATAAAGCAACCAAGGACCTTCCAGATAGTTATAAAATGCACTGGTGACAGGGAAGGACTAAAATCAGAAGACTGTGCTACTGGTCTAATCATATTTCAGGGACCTCAAATAATAACAATACAATCTCTTTTGTCTTTGATCTATTCTTCCATTTCCTAGAGTTGGTCTCTGTCTCTCCCCTTCTTCCCTCCCTACTACCCCCACTCTCTCATACAAAGACATTGACAACACCCCATTACGTGTTCAGACTCGGGGTACAAGATTTGCTGAATTCTCGACATCCGCTTCTGGGAGGAACGGTGCACTTTTGTTGGCAAGGGCGATGCTTGACTTTTTGTGCCCCTCTCCAAACCTAAGCATGAGCGTTAATGAGATAATGTCTACAAGGACCTTGGGGCTATTCTAATGTCAACTTTGTACTGCACTACATCACTTTAATAAGAAGACAAGCATTCATTTACACGTTTATGACCAAAGGATTCCTAGTCTTGGCCTGTTGTCAGAAAGGAGGGAAAGTGAAACTCAAACATCAGCCTAATGTGCTGATACTTCTTCATAGCAAATACCTTCACCTCTCTCTAAGTATCTGTGCCAGTGACAAATGAGGCAGATTGGATTTAACAGCAGTTTCTGGGGTAACATTGTGAAAGCTGCTGTGTGTGTGTGTTTGTGTGTAAACCTATAAGCATCAAAGAGCAGGCTGCAGAGAACTGTCCTGACCCCAGCTACATTATTGATGCTGCTTTCCCCAGAATGCTTCACCTTAGGAGCAGAGGTGAATTATATGACTCTCCAATACAACAGTTGGAGGCAATCACACAGAGGATCTCATCCCACTCAGAAATAAATAAACAAAAATGCCCTATGAAAAGACAGCTTAATAAAATGCACGTGTTCAATTGTTCCAAGGGAGAAATTCTTTTGCTCCGGCAAATTACATTTGTATCTAAACATCATATTTTCAAATAGGATGGTGTTCTCAGCCCAGCAGCACTGGAGAGAAGGCTGGCCATGCCACGGATGCTTCACAGTACACTGTACGGATGCCTTTTATTAAAATCTCATTTCACTGGGATAGCTCCTGTGAGAGAGATATGCAGAATAATTCTAGGGAATCAAGGAGCTCACACTACATAATTATGTCACACAGATTAAATATTCCTGCTTACGCATTCACTACGCACTTTTCGTGCAGTGAGGAAGCAAGGGCATCAGTAGCCTGGGAGCTTGGGACTGCTCTTGTTTCCTTACCCTTCTTCCTTCTGCCATGGACTTCGAATCAAATAAGAAAGGGAGCAAGTCCCTGCTCCTCTGTGTGCTCCCCACCCTCTCTGCAATGCTGAGGCTTCAACTCTGTTTTCCTGGCTTCCTTTCATCACCAGAGCCCCCAGGAGCCATGGGATAGAAACAGCAAGTCACCAAGCACAAGTTTCGATCATCACTGTGCTGCCTCTCCCCTAGTTGGGAATTACTGAGTGAGCCCAGTTCAGGGGTCTGAGAATAAAAAGATACTTTGAGATTAAAAAGAAAGCTTCGGATTAAGAAACCGATATTAAGATTGTTTTTCTCATATTTAATGGTAAGACTAAGGGAAAAATAATTATCCATTACAGTTGCACAATTATGTATCATTTTCTTTCTTTCTTTCTTTCTTTTTTTCTTTCTTTCTTTCTTTCTTTCTTTCTTTCTTTCTTTCTTTCTTTCTTTCTTTCTTTCTTTCTTTTATGGTTTCCTGTAGCAGAAGAAGCTGTTTGTCAACAATAGATTATGTGACATTTGTTTTTTAATATATTCCCAAGGGTTCCACCAAACAAAGTCCTGGAGCCCTGATTTTGAAAGGATAATAACCCTGAAAAGTACCTCATGTAGTAGTTAGTAGTTCTGCTCTGTGAAGCATGGGCTTGCCCTGAATTGGAATCAAACCCCCAGGAAGTTGATTAGCATGATTTGTTTTTTGTTTGTTTTGGTTTGGCTTTGACTGTGGTGAAGAGAGGTACTTGTGGCTATAGTTTGACTTGATTCGATTATAACAAAATTGGATTTAACCCCCAAATGATAATCCTGAGTTTGACCAGCATTCATTTACTAAAAGAACTCAATAAACAGATCCTTTGCTTTATGTTCTCTGCCAGGCACTACAGAAACCAACAGAGTCAGAAAAAAGGTCCTTCTTGCCCATACAAAGCTTGTAAAAAATTAATAGAAGAAATGTGTAGTGTATAGCAGTAACCCTAGGTAGAGACGGACAGGTAATAGGAAAGGCAGGCACAAAGCATGATGGAAAGGAGCTCTGAACTCAATGAATAAAGGGAAATTTCTTGAATAAAACTTGTCTAATTTATCCTTTATGATAACAATGAGTTGGAATCCACTAGATGGGAAAGTATTCAGGGTTTAAACTTTAAGCAGGGGTCCTGAAACTTTTTAAATTCACTGTCAATTCACTGTCCCTCAGACTGTTGGAAGGCCAGACTATAGTTTAAAAGAAAACAAAAAACCTATGAACAAATTCACTATGGCCCTGGGATGAGTTGGCTGCTAAGCAGGACAGCAGTGGCGGCACAAACACCGAGCCGGTCAGATAAATGTCCTCAGTGGGCCGCATGTGGCCTAAGGCCATGGTTTGAGGACCTCTGGTTTAAGGATTAATAGACTTTGCACACATAAAAGATTTGAAGAAAAGGGACAGAAACTCCAATTAGAAGGAATAACCTATATAAAAATGAACTTTAGACATGTACAAACTGTGAGCAACAGCATGAGGAGTGAGGGAGAGGTGAGAGCTGAAGGAGTGTCATGATCAATGACCAGGCAATGAGACTGTGCTTGATGGTCTCATCAACCGTCTTTGAGACGAAGACAAGACTCTAGGCAATGTCTTCCTTCAATGTTGTTCTGCTTTGTGTTATGAAGCCCGGTTTCTCTGCCTGGCCAGAGCCTCTTCCTTTGAGTCAGGTCTCCTTCCTGAGGACCTACTTCTGTGCTTACTGGAGCTTTCTCTCTCCCAAGACATAAACTGTTGGTGACCTTGTGTGTCTTTCTTCCTGGTAGTCTTAACATATATACCATATATACTCCAGTATAAACTGACCAAGGCACCTAAATTTACCACAAAAACTGCATTAAAAATGTGCTGGAAAACTCAGCTTATCCACGAGACTAGAGGGTATCTTATCATTTGCCATCAAGTCACCTCTGACCTATGACCAGGCAGCCCTGTGCGCTGCAGGGTTTTCAGCAATTGCTCTTCTAGAAGTGAATTGCCAGGGATTTCTTCAGAGGCACCTCGGGGTGGCTTTAGACCCCCAGCATTTCGATTAGCAGTCTACTCCAGTGCGTAAGCATTTGCTGCACTGAGACGGATACTGAGATGCTCTGTCTCCATGCACATAAAAAGTGTAGGGGAAAAATTACATTATACTTGAATTCCATTTATCCATAAACAATTGGTCTTACTTGTATGAACAATCAGCGAAGCAGTAGTCAGGAGATCAAAAAACTAGTGCTGCACTAGTACTGCGCCAGATCCTTTCTGAGTATTGAAGAGCATGGATGTCACTTTGATGACTAAAGTGCTCCTGACCCAAGCCCTGGCACTTTCCACTGCATCAGGTGCATGTGGACACTGAACATGGGCTAGAAGAACAGGTGGTTTTGAACTGTGTTGCTGGAGAATAATATTGAAAGTACTGCGCACTGCTAAAAGGACAAATGTATCTATAACAGAAGAAGTAAAACATAAGTGCCCCTTAGAGGCAAGGATCGCAAGACTTTGTCGTCTATATTTCGGGCATATTTTCAGGAGAGACCAGTCCCTGGAGAAGGACATCATGCTTGACAGAGTACAAGGGTGGCAGAAAGAAGTCCTTTGAAGAGATGGATGAGCAGAGCAGCTTCATCCCTAGGCTCAGGCACAGGAATAATGGTGGGGAGGGTCAAGTTCATGCAAGTCCTTGTGCCAAGGACTGACTGGATGGAGTTTCATGGACCAACATGGCATGGGAGCTGGAGCCCACCTTTTGAGCTGTTTCTCTGGGTCAGATAAGGTCCTAGAGAAAAGCCATATATCAGCAAGCTTGTACCTCACAAAATTTTAATATGTTGTAAATTTTCATAGATATTACAAACTATGAAGACAGAGATGCAGGTAATCTTTCAAAATTATCCAGGAATATTAAAACAGAAATATCTCGGGGGGAAAAATCCAGAAATTTATAGAGTCTATAGAGGCAGTTTTTAATTAAGCAGACAAATGAAATTTGAAACCAGTATGTAGCTCCAAAATGTTGTATCAATGGAATGCTTCATAATGTTTGTATGATATGACCTTTCTAAGATTCCTGGGTGCAGTCCGTTGATTCACTGCTCTATCCCTCATTAGCCTTCATAGTATGTTAACTAAGGAAACAAAGCTTCCTTCTGTAAGCATCCAGGTCCGTTTACAGAATGCAGAACATATTTTATTCAACCACTATAAAAAACTTTAAAGATTACTAACAGCATATATTCTCATCTACCTGGCAGGGTTTTATTTTTATAGGTTGCACAGTTTGATAAGCAGGGTCAACAAAGAGGGAATTAACCTGAAATGGTTAAGGGGGGGAAAAAAGAATGTCCTGATCATAGATCACTTTAAAATCTTTTTAGTTCTGGTTGTCTCTTCATTATCAGACTGCCAAGTTCCCTCGTCCATACAAAGTGTGTTTGACAGTTTTAAAGCATAGACCCTGGCTGTGAACAACTTTCCTGGGGCAAGGACACATAGAGCCCTGCTGCTTCTGTTGTTTTCAGTTTGCCCTCTTTTTAATAACATTATTTTACTGTGTGGTGCTCTCTGTAAGCATGGGACGAATAATCATAAGATCAGCGATTCAGACCCACCAGCTGTTCTGAGAGAGAAAGGGAAGCTTTCTTCCTCAAAAACACTAAGAAACAGTTTTGCTCTTTCCTATAGGTTTACAAAATTATTCTGAATTAATGATGATGATGAGTACCTTTCCCCTAGCCATGAGTTTCTCGAGAAGACATAGTGAGCATGTGTGGGTGTATCTTGCATGAGCTATGATCATTCATGTGTGGGTGCGTGCACACACACACACACACAAATTATACAAAGGGCAGATTCTAGCTTCCCACCTCCATGAACATATAAAGTACAATAGTAATGCTACTAGGATTTCACTTCATGTATGCACAAGTTTATTTTTTTTAATGTTTAAATGCGTTTCTGCTCTCAGTGGAAAGCTGCAGACAAGTTTACTCAGTAACACATCGGGTCCGTCAGACTGACCCAGTAGCTACAATAATGGCCTCAAAGATAGGAGCAATTGTGAAGGCATCCCCAGGAAAACAGGCCTTGTTTTGTTCTGTCGTATACAGATTGTGATGGGTGGGAACTGACTTTATGGACCTGATAGCATCAAGTACACTCAAGTGCCCCGTCAAATGGGAATATCTGTGTGTGTATGTGTGTGTGTGTGTGTGTGTGTGTGTGTGTGTTTCTGCGCACATGAGCACCCCCCTTGTGAGAGAAAATACTTTAAGGTCAGGGTTAATAATGCACTTTTAACAAAACTCACTCAGACTTTGATGGTTCGATTTTCTGTCAACTTGAACCTGTGTGAAAATGTAGGGGTGGAGTCCAATCTGTCAGTCATGTTGGTCTCCACCCCTACACTTTGGTATGTGGCCTTTTAATAAGTGCGAAACAGAACTTTAGAATTTTTTTCATTTGCTCCTTCACCTTCCTTCGGATTGGGGCTTTGTCTCTCTCTCTCTCTCTCTCTCTCTCTCTCTCTCTCTCTCTCTCTCTCTCTCCCTCCAGAATTAGCCTCAGGTGGGTAATTGACCTGGAGAAGGGTGGCACTCTGCCATGTCTCCACTGACCTTGGATCCCAGAGACTCTGCTCTCACTGATCAATGATCTCTCTACAACCAGCTTCAACGTTTTGCACCATTGGCCTGCAGCTTCATGAATCTGCAGCGGGCTCCTGCTATCATCAGACCCATGAACTTGAGACCATGAACTCTGCTGGGATGACTTGATAGAAACGTACTTCTGGTTCTCATATACAGACGTGAGTGTCATGGATTTTGTTCCTCTAGGCAGCCCAGCCTAACACAGTGATACCTTCCCAAATGATTGGAGCTCTGGAACATGTTGAAAGAAATGCAGTCCTACACACAACAGACTTCGAGATGAATTGAACATTGAAGGAAGATACAGATGACTTCAAAATAAGCAAGACAGACAGATGGCCTAAGAATATTATGGAGACTAGGTTTGTTTGTTTTTTTACCTTATTTTGAAATTCCAAAGGTTAATTTTGTTAGATGTTTCTGGAAGCAAACAAGACAATCATGGGGAATGCTTACAAAGAAGTTTTATGAAAACTGAAAATTGCATTGGGAAGAAAAAGGCCGGGAAAGTTGTACTAAGGATTTTGTTTTCCATCCTGACAATGGACTAACTCATTTTTCAAGAGTCTATCGTACAAGGATTTTATTGGAAAATCCTTCACCCACAATCTTGCTTCTTCAGAAATCTTTCTGTTTTCCCCAAATCAAGTAATGTTCAAAAGGAACACAATGAGGCCCTGGATGATGCTGGAACTGCAAATTTATTGTGTAAGTTCAGGAATGTTGAGTTATTTAAGGAACAGTTATCAACCAACCCAAACCCATTGCCACTGAGGGTTTTTCTGAGTCATAGCTCTTTTATGCAGGATTTCCAAGGCTTTGCAAATTTCTGAGGGAGCAGACAGCTTCATCTTTCTCTGAAGGAGTAGCTGGTAGGTCAAAGCTGCCAAGCTTTTGGTAAGCAGTACGCATTAGAGAGGGGGGATACTGCTGTCAGATGTGTATAGACTTAGATGGAAGATATGCTAAAAATGATAGCTTCACATTTTGACATCTGTGTTAAATAAAGGTTTCTATGACCTGGCAACAGTGATTTTTCAACTACCCTTGTATATGTTCAATTGCACGACCCTTTGCACAAGTAATTGACACTTTTCATAGTCTCCGAGTTAGATAGAGTTTATGCTTTTCCATCGATAATTTGATGTGCTATTAGCTTTTGCGATTCTTGTGTATTTTAGACATGCTCTCTCTCCTTTGCTACAAATCCTTAGTATATCAGCTTTATATAAATCACCCTACACACACACACACACACACACACACACACTCTGCAGAAACCTTGGTCTCAAAGAGAAGTTCCTGATTCTAATCAAAGAAAACAATACAAATTCTCGGGGAAGATAGTAGTATTAGCCAATTAATGCTAGTAGCTGAATCTTTCTAGTAGTGCAGGTATTGAGAATACATTCACTATTTTTGAATTTGGTCTATTTCCAAAATACTTGGAATGTTTGTTATAGCTATAAATCAGTATAGTTAGTAACTAGGTTAGTGATGAATTAGGCCAGCAACATAGAGAAAACAGCTGTATCTCTGAAGGAATGATTTCAGCAAGTAGTCATGGAAGTGGGCTTCATTGTTCTGTGAGGGCTAAGGTGCAAGGGGAAATGTATTTTAACAACAAAGTCAATATATATAATTATTTTATTGGGCATTTTTACATCCATGCACCCAATGTATCAAGCACATTTGTACATATGTTGCTTTCATCATTTTCAAAATATTTCTTTTCTATTTGAGCTCTTGGTATAAATCCCTCTTTTTTCCCTGCCCTCCCACTTTCATCTACCCCTGATAAATTATAAATTACTTTTATTTTTATATCTTACATTGCTGCTTTCTCCTTCACATTATTGTTGTTCATCCCCCCGGGGAGGTGGGGGAATTATGCATTATTGTAGTTAGATCCCCATTTCTCCCCCTTCTCAAAACCATACACTTTTCTGGAAGACTTTTTTTTCTGATAGACTTTTCTGGAAAGACCCAGGATAATCTCAGGGCCTTGTTAGGACGCCATTTTAGGAAAATTGAAATTTTCACTACTGAGAACACAATGATTTTTTTTTCCCTCAGAGGAAGTCTTTTCATCAAGATAATACATCTACGCATTCTTCCATGGTAGCAAGAGGAATTCTATGAGATTTCTCATAAGCATGCTGAGCCTCTTGCGCTGGCTCTTACTCTTCTCCTAAGAGAGCAACTTATCTGAAGGTGAATTTGGGAAATGACCTGTACATGTTCAGCTCAACAATCATCTCATTCTCCTTTTTTAGGAGCCAGCCTGATCAGAAGCCAGAAAGTTGTCCTTCTCCTTTCAAGAATTTTCTTCAGGTGGCAGAGTGAACCCACCTCTCTCTGAGATTTTGATTATAGACCCCTTTGTTACAGCATACTATATTCTTGGTATTAGCCTTTGTCATTAATAGGGTGACATTCAAATATCATCTTTGCTTATAGCAGTCCAAGTAGGTTCTAGGGATAAGAGTCCCTCTCCCTCCTCCTCCCCCTCCCTCCATGAGAATGACTCCCAGCAAAGGAATGAGCCTTCAGCAGGGGTCCTAGGAGAGAGCTGGACTGCTGTTAGACAGAACCTGGCATAGGAATGCATGTGCAGTCCATACAGAGACTCAGCAGCTGCTGAAATGCAAAAAGCAATGGAGTCCTTCAGAAACAAGCAGAGATGAGGCAAGGAGCCACTATGGGGCTGGAGGGGGTGGGGGGAGGCAGTGGGGTGGAATCCTTTTTTCATCCCGTTATTGTCAAAGTCCAAAGGATAGTGTATAATATTTGTTACTTTAAAACTTCAAAACTGGGGGGTGCGGGTATAAAAACAAAACAAAAAAACCTTCAAAAGAGTTGACTTTTACATATAGCTAAAAAAACTAGGGAGTGCGGTTAGGCGTGCATGGAGAGTATTGACTGCCTTCAGTTCCTATTTGCATCCTCAAGGAGACAACAAGGGCACGATGAATCTTGGATTAGGTAACTTGTTTCTAAACTCAAGAATGAGACATCAAGTAGTCTCAGGTTGGCTCGTGATTATTGAATTATATTGATGGATACATGGTCTTATTGATATAGAAATGTCTTATACTTGCTAACATGGAAACTGGGTTACTGTGTATATATCCTACATTCAGCTCTCTCAGTTCATATCTCATTAGGTAGGAATAGACAATTCTGGGGCTTATCATAACTACTTCTCACACATAATAATTCTCCCCAAGTAAACATTTATAAGCAATCATGATCATCTATAAACTTGCATTGAATTATTTATTTTTATTTACATTTCTACATAGCTGTCTTACAAAAATGGTTTATTTCAGGTATAGATTTAAAATTTCAATGATATCAAAAATTGGTGAACAATTTAATATATTGATATAAAGAGATTAAAATTCATTTGGCTTGAGATGAAGATGTGAATGTAATCAGTATATAGAGAAATACATGCATAAAAGGGCTCCTAGGAAGCTATTAAACATAGACTGCGGTAGTTAAAGTCGATTGTACCAAGCTGGCTGATGAACACATGTGGGATTATTTAAAGGGGCAGAGAGATAAGTGGCTTGGCATTCCTCGCCTGTCTGGTCTCTTGTTCTCTGATGGTCAGACCAGTTGAGGCTGCCTTAGCTTGTTCTTTGCCTCAGCTGGCAAGGCTTACTTCCTGGGAGACATTCCCTGAGGAGAAGCCACATGGACCTACCCTGATGCAGTCCTGGGTGCTGGAGAGGCCATGTGGAGACCCTTTCCAGTGCAGAGATAGATACTTACACACTCTGATTCAGTTTTCCCCCTTCATTCGGTGTCCTTGCATGTGTTTTGTGAGTTTGGAGAGGACTTTGTAGATCAATGTCAGACATATGGGCTAATGTTGGACTTATGGGCTTGGACTGGACAGGGTTGGGATGCTTAATGTACAATTACTTTTCATATAAAACTCTCATGAATATGAGTGTTTATGATTTTTTTCCTCTAGTCTACCTACACTAACACAAAGACCAAGAACCACTTTGAAGAAAATGTGTTAGGCCAGGTAGACTAGAGAAACAAATATAGTGACACACATACATGTGTAACAAAGAATTTTCCATCAGGAAGCAATTATATATCAAGAAAACAACCCAGCCCAGTCCAATTCAAGTCCATATATCTGTTACTAGTCCATAAGTCCTTCTTCAGACTCACACAGCCACATGAAGACTATAGAATACAGGAAGATCACAGTCTGGTATGTACAAAGTCTTGTGGATTCGAGGTTATTGGCAACATAGCAGGTCATTGGCAGCTTTCAGGGAGTCCAAGAAATAGGAAAATTAAGGCAGAGAGGGAGTGAGATTTGCTGAAGTGTTTGACACAGTGAATATATACATGGATTATGATAAGAGCTGTAAGAGCCCCCAATAAAATAAAAATTTAAAAGAAAGAAAGCCATGCCCACAAGGAGGCTCCATTAGTTGACAGTTGACTATCAGACCTACATTATTACATGTCTTCAATTTGATATAGATTTCTGTAATTACTGTAACAGAGGTATGAACAGATAAAGAAAGTCAAGGAATTTCAAGAAGAAAACTCAAGCATAGTTTAAGGGACTAATGGACCACGGGGGTCACAGCCTCCACTACCCTGAGACCAGAAGAACTAGCATCTAATGCTTCTCAACCTTCCGGATGCCATGACCCTTTAATACAGTTCCTCAAGTTGTGGTGATCCCCCCACCCCCAACCATACAATTATTTGTGTTGCTACTTCATAACTGTAATTTTGCTACTCTATGAATCAGGTGACACCTGTGAAAGAGCTATTTCACCCTCAAAGAGGCTGCGACCCCCAGGTTGGAAACCACTGAACTAGATTGTGTCCACCTACTACTAAAGGCTACTCTGATTAGGACCCTAGATCATGGACAAGAGTGAGAAGAAGAAAGAGTATAACATTGGAATAATCATAAGAAAGAATATAATCTGGAGAAAAAAATGTCGGAACCCCAGAGATCATGACTCCTTGACATTCCTCAAAGCTGTACCTGAGCCAGAGATCACCTTTCCAAATGAACACAAGCACCCAGGAGAGGGGGAGCATATTTTTAGGAAATCTCAGCCTGTGAAACCAAGTGAGCAGCAATTGCCCAAACCGAAAGTTCAGAAGCCAAGAAGGATCAGGAAATCCTGATGAATGGAAACAAAGTGGGAAGGCTGCTGTCAGGATGAGGGGCCTGCAATTTCTGTCACCTGCAAAGAGTATAGAACTGTAAACTAATTTGCTCTGCACACCTTCAGCTAAACCACAATAAAAAGTTAGAAAGCAAACAGAATTTGATTCTGCTATGGATGAAAACAATTAAATACCATTTGAAGGAGAAGGGAATGACCAACACTGGACTAATAAATGTATTGATGCAGTCAGTAAAATAGAATATGCTCGTGTGCAAAACCTGTTCTCAAACAAGATCCAACCCTGGTGTCATGGAGTTGATCCTGACTCACAGCAACCCCATGTAGAGATTTTTACAAGAGCAGAAAGCTTCATCTTTCTCCTTTGGGGAAGCTGGTGGACTTGAACGACCCCCCTTGAAGTTAACAGTTCAACACTCAACTCACAAAACACCTTACAGAGTTTCCCAAGTGCTGAGAATTCAACAGTGCATAAGACAAAGCTGTTCCCTTCATGGAGTTGACCATAGGGTGTACATACATACACTAACCTAAGAAAGCACTGCTGAATTTGACCCTTTGAAGGTCACTAGACAGTTCAGCAAACGCAAATCTGATGGCACAGAGGGATGCAGGCCAGATTCAAGTGGGGAGAGAGATGTTTACGGGTCCTGGGCAACATGCCATCCACAAGAAATGATGGCTATTGAGAATATTCATTGGAATGAAATCCAAGAAAAAAATAGAAACTGAACATCCAGGAAAGAAGATGAAGAAGGATCAAAAAAACTTTTACATAGATGTACAAGCAAATGTATCCTATTGGGATGCAAAGTCTGGTCTGTGATGATAATCTTTGTTTTTGTTGTTGAGTCCCTTCAAGTCAACTTGGTCTCATGGTGGTTCCATGGGACAGAGTATGATTCCCCCAGGGGTTTTGATTTCATTCTTGCAGTAGTTTCTTATAGTAGTAGATCCCCAGGTCTTTCTCCCACACTGCCCCTGGGAGAGAAAAAATGAAAAGCCTATTGTTAGCAGTTAAGTGCTTAGCACACCGTGGTCCCACCAGGGGTGATAACGAGGAGATTGAACTTGACAAACACTCCCCACTTTATCAATTGCCGAGCACTCTGCTAGATGCAGGAATTCATACTTTGGCCTAAGGATTGCCTAGTCTAGTACAATAACTAAGGGAAAATACTGAATTTATCATGCACAGAATTCATTGTGCCCTTTTCTTACAGGAAATACCACAGCTAATCTCTTTAATTGCCCCCTCCCCAGCCCTTGATAGATGATGCTACCAAGGGACAGAAAGGTTTAAGTACACATGGTCCAAGAGACAAGCTAGTCAAAATGAAACAAATAAAACAGTAACCCTTGGCTCGCATGTTGCTTCGGCTAATAGAGACCCTCTGGACCACACCAGAAAACCCATAGGGCTACCTGTCCTGAAGTCTTTATGGCAGCAGACAGACATTGTCCTCCCAGGGAGTACCAGGGGATTCAAAACCCTGGTCTCAGAGCTGGCAGGTTCAAATCACCAACTCTGCCGTCAGCCACGTCCTTAAGCACTGAGCCACCAGAGCTCCTTGAACTCTATCAAACTGTCCAAATGCAGGCCTGGGACTCTTCCCCCCCGAGTTAGATCATGTTTTGTTTTGCTTATACCTATGCCATGTTCACCTGGATGCAACATTTGTCTTTCCAGGTCGGGCAGTGATTTGTGAACAGATGTGGTCCTCAGTGCAAACCTGTGGTGTCTCTGAAGTGTGAACTTGAAATGAATACATTTATTTCACTTTAACAAACTCAGAGTGACAAACATATTGCTGGTCATCCATTTCAAGAGTTGCACAGTGCCTGTAGCAGGGTGCAGTTGGGCCTGAAGGATGGGACCTGACAAGTTCAGGGCTACATACCCGCAACCTCCCAAAACTTGACAATCCTTCGGCAACTCTAGCGATTCTGTCAATGGGGAATCGCCATACTCTTCAGAACAATGTCTCTGACTTCCAGTCACCACCTGAACCCAAAGGAAAATGGTGACGAGGAAGAATATTTTAAAGCAAACAATGCTTAGTAAACTAGCTGCGGGACCACCCCTTCTCTTCCACTCAAGAAATCAGTTCTGTGAATTAAAAGAAATTGAAAGAGCAACTGAGTGGATTGAAAATAGAATGAAAAAATAAGCCACTCTACCATTTATGAGACCTCTCATAATCATGTCATGAAAGGACTAGTTTCAAAATTCAGAAGTCGGTGAAATCATCCTTCCTAACCTGAAGAACATAGGCCTAAAGGACGTGCTTTTTGAAACATGTGGGAGGCATTAAGGGGGGTTATTTCCAGAAATAATGAGTGTAAGAAGAAAATGAAAATAAAATCCTGCAGAATGCAAAAGGAGATTTGAAAAAAATCAAGAAACATCTAGGTTAATGAAACCAAACTAATAGGAAGTCCCTTTGAATCCCACAACTACATTGGTTTTAATTGCCCAAATAAATGTGAATTTAATCTTAAAAATACAAGAAGGATATAATGGAGGGAAATGGAACAAGAAGTATTTGTTGTGATTCTAGGTAAAACTAGACAATAGACCAATGTCAGTCAACAGCAAATAGTCCTGAGAGAGAGAGAGAGAGATGCATACTTATATAAGAATTTAGCATATGATTAAGCTGCCACTTGAAATTAACAGGGGGATGATAAGTTTTCCAACAAATGGTGCTGGCACCATTTATTTTATATTTATAACACATGTCTTAATCTAAAATAAACTCAGGGTGGATTAAATATTTAAATGTAAAGCCAAACATATCATAATGCTAGAAGAAATTATAGGTTGATAACTTTATAATTATAGGAAAGAAACACAATTTCTAATCGCACCATCAAAGTTAGAAATGATGAGGGATCCATTTGAACACAAAAGAATTCAAAACATTTATATAACCATAAAACCCCACTGTAACCAACCAACATTAAAAGGGAAAAAAATAAAAAACACATGACCTGGGTTTTTTGACAAGAGCTTGAGAAAAATAAGACATCCATGAGTCTATGGAAGAAAGTGTGGTTTTGATAATTTCTGCAATAAACACTAATTGAGCCCATCCTGAGTCAGACCTTTTAGTTCCAAGGATATGGCTAAGCCGAGAAAAGAAAGTTCTCTGCTCTCATAAAGTTTATGATTCATTATGGGTGATAGAGAAAAACATTACAAAAATAAATAAATATATAAATGGAAGTCATGTTAGTAGCACACTGACTTTTACTCAATGACGAGAAAAAAGATGATGGTTGGAAAAGACCCGGAAGTGCTGTGGGAGAAAGGCCTGACATTCTGCATCTGTAAAGACTGCATAAGTGTAGTGCTACCCTGGAACACGTAGGGTGACCCTGAGTCAGCATCAAGTCAAAGGCAAATTTGGAGGGAGGTGGGAAGTCATTATTGTTGAAGATGTGCTAGAAATTAAGGACCTTGCTGCCTGGCAGAGTGGGGAAGGACTGGTGAGAAGCCAAAATCAAGCTGGCCCAGGAAGAAGGTAGACTGAAGGGTGAAAGCCAAGTTAGCTCAGCAGAAAGCTGGGGCGACACATACTTTCACAATAAAAGCAATGGCAAGTATGAGGCCACCAGCTAGACAGTTCCATAGGAGAATGTGATAAGATAATGGGTATCGGTGGGATGATGGAGGCCCATTCTCACCTCCCTGGACTCTACTTTGGGTTGCTGCTGCTGCTGGGGACACATCTCTGCCCTGTTTCCAAGAGAGAGGAGGTCAGAGGCCATCCCTGTATTGTTGTTTTGAAAAGCCTCTGCACTGTTCAATAAGTGACAACTTCTAGGTTCTTAGAGAAAACAACAGCAGCTTGCCTTCCCATTTCCAACAGACTTTATCTCAGCCATTTGCACAAAGTAGACATCCAGGGGAAAGTGTAAGCATCCTGAAAATAAACTGCAGTATCAGCCAATCCAGCAGAATGAAATTTTGAGCATTCAGAAGGTGCTGAATAAATAGTATTGAAAGGGGTTTCAAAAAGTTCATGGAAAAATTCTATCATCTCTCATTTCCCCATGATCTTTTCTGAAGCCCCTTCATCCATAAAATCTACTGTCCATTCACCTATTGTCCATTCATATATATGTGAAAACTAGTTGGTGGCCAAACTTGTTTGGGGGTGTTTTTTTTGGGGGGGGGGCAGGAGGAGGGCTGGAAACCTGAAGGGGAACAGGAGACACATCCTGGGTCACAGACACCACAATGTGACCCACACCTAAGTACAATTCCCCATAAACTGGCTGTGGTGTTTCCCATTTCTCTCCTACTCAAGAAACCAGTTCTGCGAGTTTGAAGAAATTAAAGAGCAAGGGAGTACTGCATGTGGAGAATGCACTCCCATCAGGCCAAGGCCTAAAACATATGATACCTTGAAATGCCCAGTGTGATTTTAAGATAAGAATTACAATACACGCTAAGTAGTTAATAGAAACAAAAGCTTAATTAATAGGAAACTCAATAAAAACAGTTAAATAAATTAAGCATTCAGGGAGTTGATTTTAGAGAAATCAGTCTGCTTTTTACAGGGTGCTTGTTTATATTATCTGACATGGCATCAGAATCATTCATCATTCTCTGAGCTATTTCTCAAGTGCTGAGATTTGAGAGGCAGAACAGGATCCAACCCTGCAATGGAAAAGAGTGTGGAGATTTCTTTCAGAGTTTCCAGAGCCCACAAAGGAAGCTACGCAGCCACAGCTTGGACCCAGAGCAGCTTCCCTCTCCATCTGAGCTCAGACATTTGTTTTATTTAAAGCCAAATCATGTTTTTATTTATATGGGATGATGATTTCATGGCAAAGCTATTTCATTGTTATAGAAGTATAACAATGAATATAGAATGAAAACAGTTTCAGAAAAAGGGATAACAAAACCCATATTTTAGATGTAACATGTTCATTGTTATCAAATGAAATCATGGCTTCAGAAGCCTATACCTCTCATTATTTATAAACTTTTCAAAGGAACACACTTTATCCTACCCCCACCAATTCATCCAGCAATCATTTCAAAAGTATCTGTCATGAGCCTACTGGGCTTGGGTCCATCAGTAGCACAGAGTTCATATATCCACAGGGATGGGCAGTTTTAGACAACGAACAGCAATAGAAAGCACTTCCAGCCGTGAAAGATGCTCTCCATCACACAGGAAGGGCACCGAATAGGCTCAGAGCAGGCTAGCCCTTCTCTCATGGGATTGTAACCACTCTCTTCCCTTCAGTGTATAACATAAAAGGCATCTACACATAAACTGATCCCTGGGACATGTCTGCTCATTGCAGCAAAGTGAGCTAGAAAAACAGAGTATGCTAATGGTACAGACACACAAGAGGCACTGAGCCCTAGGGGCGGAAGAGCAACCCGATACGTTTATGAGAATCCATGTGGAGTACTCTAATCTTTTAAATATCCCACCGCATATGAAGGAAAGAAATAAGAGGAAAGAATATGCAGTTGGCATAAAACCTGAATCTTTGACCAAATACACAAAAATATGCACATTGCCACACACATGACACCAGACACCCAACTCCCATATATCAGAGGAAGCCAGGCTCTGATACATACATCACGAGTTCGATAGGTGCAGTTGTACAGCAATCATTATTATTGATTATGGTAAAGTCATAGAGAGCATGAGAGAAAAGGAAATAATAAGAGTCAGACACATGATGGCAGCATGCTCAACCCAGCTCCATCTCACGGTAGGCGTGGGGAGAGGGGAAAAGAGTCAGATTGTTTCAGCATCTCTGAGATTTCTGTTTGACCAAACTTAAGTAACCATTGTGGGGGACACCTGAGCCCCGTGCTTACAGATAAAGACGTGTCATCAGGAGGGGCTATCCCACAGGTCAAACAATAATGAGGGCGATGAACCAGGAGTAGATGTAATGGGAGAGGGAGATTATTGGAGTCAAGATGGGCATATCGAAGATTCTTGATAGTTACTGCCTGATCTCTTATTCTTGGGTGGGGTGGGGGGGTTGATTTAGCTAAAGGTTTCAGGGGAAGTGACCAATTAACTGTAGGTGGTTGTTTCTATATTTTATGTACGACACGAAGTCTTCTAATAACTGGAACCATGAGGGAGATTAACTCCTAACGTGTTGGGTCTCCCTGTCTCCTACAAGGAAAAACTCTCTACAGGTAAGCTTATCAGAAGTGAGTGGACCTTCTTGGTAGTGGGACAGGCTATACTCTGGTTGTGGTGGATAGCTAATAACCCTAAGAATAGTTCCTGACCTACTTTGGTTGACCTCTAGGTGCAATCATATGCCTCCTGCAGAAAGCAGCTTAAATTTGGCATATATTTGGGGGATAACTTGGGAGAAATCTTTCTGTTTCCCACATCCACAAACAGGTATACTCACATATCCCTGCCCTTCATACTCACACAGACAATCACACCCATATTCACATCATGCACATATTCTTATATATGCACCAACGTACACAGCTCCTCACATACCTCTCACAAACATAGTCACACTTGTATATATACACTACCACACACTCATATAATGCCCACACACACACGCACACATGCATACAATCTCTACCATCTTTCTTTTCCTCTATAGTCAAGGAAAACTAAAACTATGTTCGCCTGTGGGGAAAGAGCCCCTCAGGGCAGGAACTGAAAATACTGTATGCCCTTGACTTTTCATTGCTAACCCCTGCACATGTTTTATGACCCATGGAAGCACAGAATGGATAGACACCCTTTGCCCTAAACAACCTGGAGGGCAAAGGGGAAGGGAGAGCAGAGGGCATTTGTTTGCTCCAGACAGATCACTTTCCTTTCTGAACCTCACCTTGACCAAGAAAATGAGGCCATCTTTGATTTCTGCTAACACTGGTCTTTTGAAAATTCAATGCATTTTCATAATGACTAATTTGTTCAATAAATGTAGTGTTATCTGTCTGTGAAATTCAAAAATGGTGATAACAAAATCCAAATATGATGAAGGAAAAATCATCAGAGCTTAAACTGTGAATACCCAATTGGTCGAAGGCTATGAAGTACAGTGCAGGCCCAAAATCCATCTGCAGTCTCTCTTCTCAGATTATCTCTGGCAGATCCCCTTTGTCCAGAGGCAAGAGCTACAAACAGCCTTACTACCAGACAAAGACTATTGAACACTTGATTATGGGGAATCAAACTACAGTACAATGTGATACTTGGCCGGTTCGCCTCCCTTTTGACCCATCCTAAATTTTAATTATTCCTCATTTTGTTCCATGGCAGAAGTTTCTTCTCTAGCTTTTAAAAATATTGTTTGTGGCTTTTCTTTCTTTCTTACACTCTTTTTTATATTTACAGTATTATTATCATTACTTTCTCCTCTCTCTTTCATTTAGGTTTTGTTTTTATTATTTTTGTTAGATTTCCCACTTCATGAAACACAAAAGGAATGGATGAAAAAGACAATAATCAATGCTTTGGTTTATCAGGGACTGGAGGGAAGAGAGGGAAATGGGAGCACTGAAACTGATTGTCATGATGCATATACAACTCATTTAAAAAGTGACTTAATGATGAAATTATATTTCTTTATCAAGAAAACTACTAAAAAGAAATCAAATTTGACCAATGACTCCCATGGGTAAAGGAGGAAGAGTTTTTGCTTAAGGGAGATGAGTTTATGTTAATGGTGGTGAAATAATTTGGAAAAGTACACTTGTTGCATAACAAAGTACAATCAATCACATTGGAATGTATATTAGAAGATGTTGACTTGGAGAACATTCTGTTGTGTATATTTTTGTCACAGTCTAAAAAATTAAGTACTACAAAGAAAAATAAGTGTAAATATTGATTGTGATAATTACAACTCTTCATGCTACAATCAAACTATTTAATTGTATGATATATGGAAGAAGTGGTAATAAAATTTTTAGTGTGATTGTTTGACTCTTTTAGGTGAAAATGTTAAGTTGGTTGAAAGGGTTTGTCAAATGCTTTTTATGGATAGTGGAGACGAATGTAACACCTGTTATACAAGCCACTATGATTCTTGCTGTCAGAAAGTACTTGAATATACCCAAGGGCCACCTGACTCTGGAGTAAGACAAGAGAGAAAGAGAGAGAATGAATGAGTAACAAGAATGATGATCTAGAATCTCAACCATAATTAGATGTTTCAGAGTCTTCCTAAAAGAAAAAGTGTTCACATGTCTTTCATGCCAATGTTCTGCCTTGATCTCACCAGTTCTCCAATTGTGAACACCTCTGGGGTGCCAAATCTAAGTATGGTAAGTCCTGGATATTTAAGAGTAACACCTGGGTCTCTATAGCCCTGTTGCAAGAAACCTTGAAAAAACAGATGTGATTAAAAACACCCACATGACAGCTCTCAGCTGGTGCTAAATGGGTTCCACAGCAATTTTTCCACAAGCATCAATAGTCCTTCCCATTGCTGTGTACATTCCCTCTTCAAAACCCTCTAGTCTACTTTATCAGTCATGGCTAGACCTTTGGGAAGATCCCACCATATGCCTAGATCTAAATTAATTCAGAAACATTGTATGAAAATATACTGTGCATTCTTCACTATCCCGGGGAATCAAAGGAAGATATGCAGAGAGAGAGAGAGAGAGAGAGAGAGAGCCTCTGAACTCACAACATGCCTACACCTGTTGAAAGGACATATCACCCAATTAGCCAAGGTTCTAGTGTAAATTGTGGTTCAGAAACAGAAGAGAGAATCTGGAAGCATTGGCACCATCAAGGATGTTTTGTGAGTGAATGGTGTTGAGATGAACTCCACACCCCTTCCACTCCTACCACTATGAAGACTGGACCCCCAGACCCAGAGATGGATTGTATTCTGGTGGAGTGAGAGTTGTGAACATATCCTTTATACCTGAAACACCCACTTTGAACCTTAATTCCAAGTGAAAATTGGTTTGTCAGTTCAGAACAGTCATCTTATATCTCTGAGTCCTAACTAGTCATGCATAAAATGAGATCCAATTTGAGCAAATCCCTACATCAGTGCTTGGGATACTCAACTTACAGTATTTACCATTATCTAAAGTTACCTTAATATAGTGAAGGATGTAGCTTTCTCTATGCTGAAGATAAATTGTACAGCTTAAGTTACCAAAAATCACTGAAGACATTAATTATTTTTCACTACAGTTAGTTCCTCAAAATTTGCAGGTGATTGGAATCATTTGGTGGTCTTTAAATGTATGTATTTTAAATACTCTGATTTTTGGTTTGGGCACAATCTGGACTTTGAGAGCTTTCCAAAGCTCCCTACCCTTTTCTAATGTCCGATAAGGCTTAGAGCTATTATGTTGTCTTGAGTTTACACCTCTGTCCCACACAAGTTTACCAAAGACACTCACTGGGAGTCAAACAGGAAAAGCATCTCTGGACATAGCCTTTTTCACTTTGCTCCCCAGGCATTGAGCACATTCCTTGGCCTACCATTTTTGCCAGTTAATTCTGATTGATTGAAGGCTGTTGAAAGAAGTTGACATGTTCTCGGCTCTTAGCCCTTAACCATGCCTCAAAGGCAGAACAGTAGAGAGGAAAGCAAGAAAAAGCGAAGGACTTAAAGATAGGCTGTCCCGAGGTATTGTGAAACAATGGTAATTAGTGTTGATTCCTGCAAAGTAACAGGCAAGAACACAGACATGCACACACATGACCAAATGTGAGCACCCACAAAACAACCTTAGGGGATCTTTTCTGGCCTGCCCTCTTCATTTTAAAGATGAGGAACCAGGGACCTGGAAAGATACAGTGACTTACCTAAAATGACACAGCATACTAGTGACTGTTAGAATCAGCACTCAGATCCCCAGAAATTGAATCCAAAATAATATGGTGTGTCCTGAGGGCTCCCAGGCATTCTAAAATCTCTTCTTGCTCTTGCTGAGCACTAAATGACTAAGAGCTAATGGAATTAAGATGCAGAGTGGTCCACAAGAGTAAGAGGTAACAATGATGGACGCTATCACATCAACAGTCCTACAGGAACAGCAATAACAAACATACACATGTACTTATGCATGATGGCAGATGAGGGATGATGAATGGGAGTGTATTTACAAGTATGTATGGTTCCTACATATGCATTTATATATAATGCAAATACTTCCATGTATATAGTACAGCACAGTGCTGAAAGATGTGAAAACTTTTTGAGAGATTGATTCACTGGACTTGGGACCTTAGAACCATCATCTGGGGGTGAGTGGGGGATGAATTTAGGTTAAATAGCACAACACAATCCAAAAAAAACATTTTGCTACTGTGACTAGTACTGTGGTCTTTAAAAACTTGTGAGCAGCAATCTAAGATGCAGCAGGCATCAGTCTTCCCTTATGTGTAGCAAAGGAAAGTGAAGGAAATAAAAATCTTATGGAAAAAATTAGTCCCCAAAACCAATGGGCCATAGGAACCACTAGCATGAGATCAACAGAAGTCGATGGTGTCAAGGTGACACTGAACACTATGGTGGGAAACACAATAAAAAGTCTTGGCCAGAGTTGGATAAAATGATAAGCTAAAATTTGAAATCATAAAATAGTCTGAGAGAAAATGATTTAGCCCCCAGTACAATAGCCCTTCGCTGTTCTTTAAGCTTGCTACTGAACCCACTCCCAAAGACGTTTACAGTCAAACAGCATACAGACTTATAAGGTGAACGATAATAGTTGGTGAAATATATTCCTCAAAATAGTCAGCCATATGAGATTCAAAAGGCAGTGCTCCCCAAAAACATAAAGCTTAGGAGGCAGCAGAGGCCATGAAAGAAGCACAGAAGGAAACAGGGAAGGTAGAGGAAGTAGAAGAATGCTGTTACACTGGAGGTATCACAATGAAAGTCATGAAACAGAATGTATAGTTGAGTGGGAAGCTATTCTTTTCTTTAATCTTTTATTCAAGCTATAATAAAATGTTCAGAAGGAAAAGGCTAATGGTAGTGTGACATGACTCTTGAAGTCCTTCCAAATAGGAGAATGGGCTCTCCAGGGGGCAATGGCTCACTGTGGCCCTGAGTGGTACATATTTGGAGAAGGAGGCAAAATCATGAGCTAATTGCTTTGAGATCATTATAATCAATATCAGTTGCCCCAGGCCAAGGCTGCCTTTGTCTTGTCAGGCTGCTGACATTTTGTGCTCAGTCAGCTGGCTCCTCGCTCCAAAGTGATAACATTATTGATTTTCATCCTGTCCCATTAAGGCCACCCTCTCACCTCCTGAGAGATAGATGAGGGTTGTGTGCATGGTTTTCCTGTCCCCAGACTACCTACTGGAAAAGACTATCAAATGAGAAGGTTATGTTTGTAATTCATACCCTTCGATTCTGGCCATAGAATAAATAAAATGCAATTTCCACACAAATCATACTGCCTGTTTTCCTAAATACCTTTTTCATCCTTCTCCATATGTCAATACATTTTCAAAATAGACAAAACATGCCCTGCCTGTGTCCAAATGATGGCTTCACTATTTAAAAAATGATCTTGGACCAGTTATATAACCCCTCTCTAGGTTTTATAACCACATAATTAGAAGGGAAATCATCGTAGAGGGCACAGTCAGTTCAGAGGGGGCATGAATGATTCAGAGGTACGTTGAGGTCTCACTTTACATGTAAGAGACCCGAATTCAATTCCTGGTCCATGCACCTCATGTACAGCCATCACTGTCTGTCAGTGGGGACTTTTGAGTTCCTATGATGCAAAACAAGCTTCGGGGGAACTTCCAGACTAAAATGGATTAGAAAGAGGGGGCCTGGAAATCTTTTTCTGAAAATGAACCCAAGGAAACTCTATGGATTACTATGGTCAGATCTTGGAATGGCCCAGGACTGGTTATTGCTTCCTCTTGTTGTGAATTAAATGAATAGCTTTTCTTCTGAGATGTCTTTGTACGGGCTGACCAGCCAACCTCTTGATTAGCGGTGAAGTCACGTTAACTATTTGTACCACCCAGGGGCTCTGCCAACAGCACCCGAAACCCAAACCAAGCCCATTGTTAGTGAGTTGATCCCCACTCTTTACAGTCCTTCACAAACCAGCTTCTTCCATTTGCCAAACAAATGGTTTGGGGCAGGAAGTGTTAAAAGGATATCAATCCACCTCCCAGGGACACTTGTATGGGAGCCCAGGATCTCCGGGCTTCCATGCTGGACTCCAAACCACAGTATAGTTTCTTTGTAAATAGCATTTCTCACGCCAAACTGCTCGCAGTGCTGAAGTTCTAGAGATTAATTATCTATTCTAAATTCTTGTTCTGAATCACAGTGGCCAGGTCTTACTACACAAGGGCAGAGCCTCAATTTGCCAGCCTGCCAGGATTTCTGTTTCCTACCTGCTTTCTCATCTTTACTTCTACTCAGATGCTGTGACTCCTGGTGTGATACTTTCTAGGGTCCCTGCTAGGAACTGTGGATGTGGTGACTCTGGGAGCCAGTTTGCCCCTTGCCCAAACTCAACTATGTCTACTATCATCTAGGACCGCCCCTTAAACTGTGCTCTTCCTCCATCCCTTTCAGCACTTGACTCTTTCTTGTACAAATACTACCTTTACTTATGAGTAAATCTCTTCGCCACATCACTAATTACAAAATAAAAGTATACATTTATCAGCTCATCTAATTCAACAACTATAATATTTTCTTGACATTTCCCCTAATGTTACACAAATAAGAATTACATGAAAAATTAAAAATAAAGATAAGATATTTGTAAGCAAAATGCTTTCAAATTCTCCAAATATTAATCGTCAGTGATGCCACTTCACTATATTGATGGAATATTTTCATTGGTTTTTTTTACTCATTTTATTCTTATCATAATCCATATATACATCCATTGTGTCAAGAAAATTTGTTTTCATCACTATTCTCAACACATTTGTTTTCTACTTGAGTCCTTGCTATTAGCTTCTCATTTTACCCTACCTCCCCACTCCCTTAATTTATAAATTATTATTATTTTGTCATGTCTTGCACTGTCTGGCATTTCCATTCACCTACTTTTCTGTTCTCCATTCCACAGAGAGGTTGTATATAGATCCCTGTAATTAGTTCCCCCTTCTACTCCCACCTAGACTGGCTCTCAAATTGACAACTACTAACCAGATGTGGAGCACTGACAATGGAGTGGTCACATGGTCAGTTACTGACAAAAAGTTCAGCAGTTCTATCCTTCCAACTACTCTAAGGGAGAAAGATGAAGCTATCTGCTTCTCTAGAAACTTACAGTATTGGAAACCCTGTGGGGAAGCTCTATCCTGCCACATAGGATTGATCTAAGTTGTAATCAACTTACCAGCAGGGAAATTGGTTGTCAGTTTTGAAGAGTAAGAAGGGGCAAGAATGTGTGTTTAATGGTTTAACACAAGGTCTCTGTTCAGTAAGTAAGATTTACATCTTTATCAATCTGAGTGTCTTCAATTCTTTACTACTGTGTACTACTTTTTTTCTCAGCCTAACACTGTGGTAGTGTTGTTGTGGTCCTTTAGTTATCATCACAGCATTAAACTTACTCTGGGCCAAGCACTGTTCTAAGCACTTATCAGTAGCTCATTCAATCCATGCAAGTGCGTGTGGTGTAGATACCACAACAAGCATCTTGAAGAGGGAGCATTGAAAACACTAGTGGTGTGGGGATATACTCAAGCTCACACAGCCAACAGAGTTTCAGGTCTGAGAACAAAGGTTAAGTGCTTTGGCTTCCAACAAAAAGGTTTACACGATAGTTTGGTTCAAACCCCTCTTTCATTTCTGTCATAGAAAAGCCTAGCAATCTGCTCCCATCAAGATTCCAGTCTGGAAACCCTTATAGGTCAGCTTACTCTGCCACACAGGACTGCTGTGGTTCACAGTTCTACTGGAACATACCTGATATTAGCAGAAATCTAACACTGGCACCCACATGCTTGATCAATTATGTCACTGATCTATAAGAGCCAAGATCACGATAGACAATTTTACTCTCCTGGTCATAGTCTCTTTGTCCAGACAGGGAAAGATCAAAAGGTAGACTGCATTCCTTACAAAGGAGAATGTTGGGGATCCCCCACCAATCACCATGCTACCCTTTGAAAAACAAAAAGCATGCAAACAAAAAACTATGAGAGCAAAACCTGAATTGTTAAGACCGATGGGATGACTACTCCTTCAGGAAGAATGCACTCTGGAATGAAAGTCAAGGAAATGCCTATGGCCAAACACTGTCTGAGCCTCATTAAGAAAGAAAGTACAAACCTTACACTCGGGAAGTAGAAATAGCCATTTGCTAAAAGAGTACAAGCAACAAGGATGTGGGGTAAAACCAATGAAACATGTCACAACCATGTGCTGTGTTTCAGGCTCTTTGCCTATAATGTCTGCTTCACAAAGACTAGAGGTGGCTATCATTACACAGATATGGAAAACTGAGAAAGAAAGACTGATCAAAGTCATAGAGCCAGAAAGTTTGTTTGAATCTGAACAATGAACAACAATGTACAACAATGAACAATGTTGTAAAGCTACTGAAGGAAGAGCCAATGAGAATAAGCTGCACCTGAGGCTGAGGGAAGGTCTTCACCTTCTTTTCCTCCTAAAAGCAGGGCTGCTCTGGAGAAGGATTTGTGACAAGGTGAAAGTAGAGGAAATACAGCACAAAACCAGAATCGGACCATGGAGGGGCCTGCTAAATAAATGGAAGTTGGAACATGGTGAAAAAATGAAATGTGCTCTTAATCCTAGTCCCTTATCTGTTGGATCTCAGCCACAAGGATTCTGTATTTATTAAGCTCCGGTGTCATGTGTAATATTGGAAATATGGCAATATGGTGTGGTGAAATTAAGTGCTGTGAAACATAACTAGCATGTTTTTAACTAAAGTTAGATTATCTTAAGCCAATAATGTAAATTGAGAGAAGTGTACTGACTATATTGCTGTTGCTGATGGACACAATTTAGTAGGCTGCAACTCATAGAGACCTCTATGCACAACAGAAGGAAACACTGCCTGGTCCCATGCCATCACAAGTATCACCGCAATGTTTGAGTTTATTTTTGCAAACACTGTACCAAGTCATCTTGTTGATGGTATTCCTTATTTAAAATGGGATTTGAAAATCAGGGTAACTTTACCACAACAGGAAAAAGGCTTAAGGGTGAAAAAACTACTTATAGCGAATGCTGTCAGCTTTTTCTTAGAACAGGGGCCAGAACAAAGAGGGTAAACAACTTGTGATCAGGACGGATTTTATACAGCATGTCTTGAAGAGCAATTAAAATAATTACCGATTTATCCTAAATCATAGCTTTGGTCTGACTTTAGGAGTTTTTGTTTTCTGAAATGGACTGGTTCCCTCATATTAGCACAATGCCCAAGGCAAGATGGTCACATGGTTTATATTGTCTGGCACAAAAATAGGTATAAAAATCTGTTTCTTCAAGGCTCAGAAGGATATTTAAGGGCAAGTAGCCTGAATAGGTCACCCCAACTATAAGGTCTGCAGAATTCTGGATTCAAGGAGAACTAAAACTCTATTTCCCTTTGCGTCAAATCATGTGGTAAATATCATCTCATTGAGGATTGCCTACAAGCTAATAAGGTTGACACCATTAAGCTGATTTTAAAGAAGAAGGTGAATCCCTGAGTTGTGAAAATGATTATGTGCCTGCTCATCAATACGTTGGCAGTTTGAATCAACCCAAAGAAGAGCTCAGAAGGAGTGCCTTGTGATCTACTTCCAAAAAGAAGCCACCCCTTGAAAATCTAATGTATTGCAGTTCTACTCAGATACATATGGAGCCACGATGAGCTACAATCCACTTTACAACAACTGGGAGACAAGAAAGAGGATAAGGAAATTGACTTTGTATCTACCAAGTCCCCAAATCAAACAGCTAGTATGTAGAATTTTGAATCCATATTTTTCTGGTGTCAAAATTTATACCCAGCCAATATAGACTGTCACTTTATTGTTTTGGTCATTTAAAAAATAATTTATTGAAATGAAATTTTGCTTTAGGTTTAGTTCAATTTTAAGAATTTTGCAGCAGACTGAGCCCTTGAGGCGTAGTGGTTGTGTGCGGGAGAGTGGCCCACAGGGTTGGCGGTTCAAATCCAGCAGCAGCTGTACAGGAGCAAGACTGGGCCTCTTAGTCCCACTAGGGGGCAGTGATGCCCACACACAAAAAAAAGATTTTTGCAGCTTTTATGTCTAAGATAATAACACCAATTCTGAAATTGTGATTGATTTCTATCCATTTCACAGTATGCCTGTATCCATCCTGTTTTTTTTTTTTCAATGGTTCCTTGGCTGAAGTATAGTTTGTCCTCTCTCCCTTTCTCTCTCCGGAGTCCATTTATTATCTCATTTATTATCTAATCACTTATTTGTTATGAATCATTCCTTTCAAAGAGTCCCTTTTTTTTTACTTTTGTTCTGCTTCGTTAATTCTTTTCTCTTTGTATTTCTTGTGTCTGCATAATTCAGATCAATGTTGTACAGCAGCGGATCTCAATCTGTGGCTCACGACCCCCTTGGAAGTTCAACAACCCTTTCATATGGATTTCCTGATTCATAACAGTAGCAAAATTTCAGCTATGAAGTAGCAACAAAAATCATTTTATGGCAGGGGCTGAGTCCCGGTGGCATAGTGGTTGTGCACGGGACTGCGGCCCACTAGGATGGAGGTTCGATTCCAGCTCCACAGAGCAAAGGCTGGGCCTCCTACTCCCACCACCTGAGGGCAGTGATGCCCCCCCAAAAAATCATTTTTTGGCTATGGGGGTGACCACAACTTGAGGAACTATATTAAAGGGTCGCAGCATAAAGAAGACTGAGAACCACTTCTTTACAGGTTTTTGTTGCTTTTGTGGTTGTTGGTGGATATCAATTAGCTCACCAGCTCATGTGGACCTCGTGCACAATGAAACAAAATACTGACTTTCATCTCATACCAACGTTATAATCAGCTGCACTCATACTCCGCTCACCCACACATCTTTATTGCATAATTTTGGCCTGTTTTTCCTAGATTATATTAGTCTGGAAGCTCTTCTGAAACTTGTCCAGCATCATGGCAACACATAAGCCACTGCTGATAGACAGTGAAGGTTGGACCTGGCAAGTACTAGCTAGCAATGACATCTGTTTTGCACATGGAAGGCAACAATCCTCGCACCAAGCCACCATTGCCTTCTTGACATTTAGTGGGTTCTCAGTCACTATTAATTAAAAGATGCCTATACACAGTAGTCCATCAACACATTGAATTAAATACATTATGAACCTTTTCATCTCATAGACTATCTTAATAGTCTGGTACTCTACACAAAAGGGAATACCAGCTGAACTAACCTGTTTTTCAAATGAAAAAGTTAGGACTGAACCCAGGTAAATGCCTGACTTTGGATCATAAATTTTTTGGTGACCTAGCAAGAACCTGACTCCTGGTTTTGCACTTATTCGTCTGCTGTTCTACTCCATTATATGGTGTAAATGGTTCTTGTAGTGTTAAAGTGGGATAGGTATCTTTGTTCTTTCCTGGTTGGTGACTTTTAAGACGCAAATAGAAAAATATAGGACAAGAGCCCTAGAGGCTTCTAGCAACAGACACGGGCAGGAAGAGAAATTAGATGGTAAGGCCCAGGTCTCCTAGAACTTTGCAAGGCTTCTCTAACACTGCTGTGCTCTTGGTGCTCTTTTTAGGTTTTGTTGTTGTTGTTGTTTGATGTCATTGAATTAGTACCAATACATAGTGACTGTACCCACAATACAATTAAACCTTCTCTGGATCTGCATCATCTTCACAATTGTTCCTATGTCTTAACCCATTGTTGCAGCAAAAAGGTGAAGTCTCCCCATCCTGGCCTCTAAGAAGCCCTGGCCATTGTTCTTCCAAGATGGATGGTACTTTTAATATGCTTCTTCAGCACCCCAGTTCAAATACATCTTTTTTTCAGGAGTTGATTATTCAACATTCAACTTCATATGTATATGAGGTAATTAAAAATATCATGGCCTGGTTCACGTGCACATTAATCCATAAAGTATAAACCTTGATTTTCAGTTCTCTAAAGAGATCTTGTGCAAATTTAACCAATTTAAATCATCTTTTGATCTCTTGATTTCTGCTTACAGAAGCGTCAAATATGGATCCAAGTAAGAAAAATCCCTAACAATTTCAATATTGTTTCCTTACATTTCTTAAGATGAAAATGACATAAGTTCTTATCTTCAGGGACTGGGTGGGTTAGGAGTTAATGTTCTGCATTGTGCACTGGGTTGGAAGAAAGTTAGTAGGGGCAAGAATAGGTGAAACAAGCACTAACGTGTTTAGGAAATGGGCTCAGAACAGGCAAGATAAGCATACACATTAAAGAATTGTTCTGGAAACTCAGAGTTATCTGGAATTTCCTGACAAGGGACTCATCAGTTGACTGAGCTTCTGCCATATCTATAAAACTAGCAGAACACAGAGCAAATCATGTCTTAGAGACTACATCGATCAGGGAGAGGTGGCAAGATCAGTGTCCACCAAAGACTTCTCCAGTTTTCTCTTTACATCTCCTACTTTCAGAATAAATATATCAATATCCATGTCATTGGTTTTCGATGTGGTCATGTGGACTCCATCTCATAGCAAGTCCATGGTAGACAATAGAATGAGATGTTCTGTAGTACAACAATGTCTACATAATCACTGCTAAATCTGAATCCTTTGTTGAAACTACTCTGTAATTTTAATCTATTGGGCACCTTCCAACATCATGTCAGACACTGGTTTGTAATGATCCATGATGCTAATTTTTCCAAGTCACTCACCAAGGCTTCTTTCCTAGTCTGTCTTTGTCTGGAAGTTCCACTGAAATGGATCCACCATGAATTATCTTGTTATCATTTCAAATACAGCACTATCACAATACACAGGACAACACAGTAAAATCAACTGGCAGATAAGTCATAAATTAATAAAGGTGGCTCTCACTTATTGACTGCTGGCTAGGTGAGTCAGGGACAGTGCTGAGCACTTTGGTGGGCTACGTCACTGAATACTCACATTAAAAATGTGCAATTTTTTCTTAATATTTCCCACCCTTCAAAGATGAATAAATCAAAGTTTAAGATGATAGTGCTAGGATCTATTATCCCAATAAACCTCAATACACCCAAACCAAACCAGCTGCCATCAATTTGACTCTGACTCATAGTGATTCTCTATAGGAGCTTTGTAGTGATAAATCTTAACAGGAGCAGAAAGCCTCATCTTTCTCCAAGTGAGCAATTGATGGGTTTGAACCACTGTCCTTGTGGTTAGCGGTACAAAGTTTACCCCAGAGTGACAACAGGGCTCCACCGAATATCTATAGTAGAGGTAAATTTTATATTGTGAAGTAAAAAAAAATTAACTAAGCACCAAAGTTAGCATGGTTCATGGAGTAGGAGAAAGTCATAGCAGAGGAGAAAAATAATAAATGGTTCAGGATTCTCTGTAGACATTAATTAGAAATTGTTGAAAATATACTTGAGTGAACAAAACTCATTCCTCTAAATCAGAAAGGTAAGAGTAAGTTAAATGATCACAACCATGCAGGTTCTCTCCAACCCAGAGTCAGCCTCCTTGAGTTTGGGTGGAGGCCTGAGATATTGGTGGTGGGGTGGGGTGAGAGAGTTGAAAGGCGTTGGCTCTGTCCAATGTCAGTGGAGCAAAGAGGACTAGAAGTCCTCTCTTTGAACATAAAAAGATGCTGTTGTATTGTGTCCAGATGAAGTTTTGTGTTAATTACTTGGAAAAGGTACTTCAATTTTTTGATTGCAGTAAAATTTCATACAACTATTTCATTACTTTTAATCAATACACATGTTTTAACTTCCATTTCTTTTGTAAAATCATTTCATTTGGGGCTCATACATCACTCTTCACAATACATAAATACATACACTGTGCCAAGCATATGCCTGCTTCACATGCCTGCTGCTGTCATAATTCTCCAAATATCTGCTTTTCTACTTGAGCCCTTGATATCAGCTTCTCATCCTTTCCCTTCTGTCCTTCCTCCCAAACCGCATCAACCCTCAATACTTTATAAATTATTATTATTTTGTCATATCTTACACTGCCGAACATCTGCCCTCACCCACTCCTCAGATGTGTGTCCTCCAGATGAGAGGTTATGTGTAGATCCTTGAAATTGGCTCCCTCTCTCTACTCTACCTTCCTTCCACCTATCCGGTGACTTCAATCTCACCACTGGCCCCGAGGGGTTCATCTGTCCTGGGATAACTGTATTTCCAGTTCTCATCTCTACCAGTGTACCACCTCTAGTCCAGCTGGATTTGTAAGGTAGAATTGGGACCATGATAGTTGAGGAGAGGAAGCCTTCGGGAACTAGAGGACAGCTGTATGCTTCATCGCCACCTCACTGCACCTTGACTGACCCATCTCCTTCCCACGACTCCCTAGTAAGCAGGTGCATTTTTAAAAGATTCCAACATCACTATGTGGTCCTATAAAATGCAGCATCTTTTCACTTTTGCTATTGTAGTTAGTGGCTGTCACATGTTTATCAATCATGGGGCAGAGTAGAAAACTCCCTAGGATTTTCAAGGCTGTAAACTTTTAAGAACATGTTATCTTCTGAGACACTTTGAGGTAGGCTGGACCTGCCAATTTTCCACTAGTAATTGAGGTCTTAGCCAATGTCCCCAACTTTCTTAGTGGTACATAAAATAATGGTGCAACTTGCTATGGAAAGTTGCTTAAATCTAAGTGTTTGACATCATTTATATACTTTATTTCTAAAGGGGAAGAGAATAAGCTGGATGAAAATTGTGTGTGTGGTGTGTGTAGTGAGGTGTCTATGTAAGAAGCAGTATGGAGGTAAGTGGTCACATGATAATAAGGAAGGGACGTACATTTCTCCCTGGGTCAGTTTGCTCTTTCTAGGATAAGATATCAGATAATTAAATGAAAACAAATATTAAATGACACCAGCTGTGAGTTTTAAAATATGGTCAAGCAATATTATAAAGAAGTAAGAAGGAGTAAAGTGACTTTTTCAGATGGGACTTCAAAAGAATGAATGTAATAGGAACTTCTGAAAAGCAAATGAGGCTCATCTAGCTTTATTCTCTAACAAAATAGGAGGAATTTATGAGGTTAGGACATTACACACACACACACACACACACACACTATGAACCATGTACTGCCTCTTTGAAAACCACTCTTAGGACTTTTGCCACGCTGTGTCTTTCACTCAACTACTCTCCATTTTTTACTTGGAGGTCTTGGTATGTAATAGCATTTAAAGCAAGGAGATCAACTCTTACTACCTAGGGACCAACCAGTTACAATAGAGTTGATTCTTGACTCAGTATGACATGACCAAATGTGAGCAGATTTGAAATGAGCCCCAAAGAGGTTTTATTTATAATTATTTTTAAAAAGTAGGTCCTTGACCTGTGTTCTGAGGTATCTCTGGTTGAGTTCAAACTGCTGGTCTTTCAGTTATTCCTCAACTACTTAATTAATAATGTCACCCAGTAACTCTTGTGACTTAGAAATTGTTATAAATTACCAAAGAAGGGGGGAGACTTGCTGTGATCTTTAAGAAACTCCAAATTAAGAAATTGTGAGGGAGACTTCCAGGAAGATGGTTAATGAGTAACACCTATCAGAAGGATTCTGCACAAACCAGTGCAGAAGAGTTACTAAAAGGGAAGTTCCACATGGCCAGGTTGCAGGAAGAGCATCATAAAGATAAGCAGACACAGATCCACTAAGTTTGGGGAAGCTGGGGGCCTTTGGCTTACCAAAGTGGAGGCCAGCTAGGGTTTAACCTTGGCTTTCATTGTCTTAGCTAGAGCAGGGATCATTTGGAGCCAGCACAGGGGCTTGATCTCAACACATGCTGCCTCGGGACAGGGATTAAACTATTCCAGCTGCACAGTCAAGGAACAGGACTCAGCAACATTGTTATATTTGTTTCCCTCTCTTCTATCTATCCCCCCAGGGGAATAAACAGCTGAGTTGTTTCTTTTTCTTCTTCTCTTCCCTTTTCTCTGACACACCACTGCTGACTTTCAGCCCACTCCCTTTAACCTAGAGCATTTATGCCTGCCTTCCACCCAGCTGGGAGAGCTCCACCCTCGGCAGCCCCTCCAACAAGGGATAACCTGCCCAACTTCTTTCAAGAAAAATCCTACCTGCATGGCTGGGGGAGTTCCTATCTACCCTCTGTGGTCCCATGTGACTGAAGGAACTTCCTTCTGCCTTCCATAGTGTCTCAGACAGCCTAACGCAGCTTGGCCAACCCTCACCAATGTTCCATGCTTCCATGGGAAGCTCTGCCCAAACTCCAAAGTGATCTACCAGGTCAGGGAAATTCCACCCACCATTCACCATGTTCTAAATCAAAGCTGGCAACCCACAGCCCTCTACAGCACTGCCATTGCAGTGGGCACCCTGTCACACCCTATGCAGTGCTACACCACCATGTTTCCTTGTGAGATCACCCAGAACAGCAACATCCTTGTAGGCCACAACAACCCAACCAACATTCTCTGAGAGGACCATCCAACGTTTCCTACCAATAACAGGATATTGGTTGGCTAGGGAAAGAGTGAAGTCAAAGGAATAAAGTGGTAGGTAAATTTCATAGAGAAATTAGATGCAGCCAGATGGAAGAAGCATTCCTACAACTCTCTGAGAGAGAGCCAGTGCTCTTGGACTCCCTGGAAAATGACACTGGGTTCCCCTAGAACAACACAATGCAAACATATATCAACCCCAACAACCTCAATGAAAAAACAGGAGAAACAAAAGTCAATGGCAGAAAATGTCCTGGACCCAACAACGTGGATAGAAGAAACAGACATTGATCTGCCAGAGATAGAAATTTTCAGAATGCTGCTAGGAGACATAAAGGATATGAGGTAAACAATACAGAAAATGATGAAATAATAGAGGAGGTAAAGTCCATACACTAAAGGGAAATACAAGAGCTTGGGGACGAGATAACAGAAACCAATACCAGACTCACAGACTTTACCAATTGACTGGAGGGAGCAGAGAACTGCACCAGTGACCTAGAGAACAGCCACGCAGACTTTAACAAATGCGAACAAAAATCTACTAAATCTACAAAAATCTTCAGGAAACATGAAGGAAGCCTAAGAGCTATGTCTGATGCTATGAAGAGGAATAACAGAATAATTGGATTACCAAAGGAAGACACAACAAAGAAGTTATCTGCAACAATAGTGAGAGATTTCTTAGGGGAAGCCTTCCCTAGCTTAATGAATAAAAGCTAAGCAACAATTCAGTAGGCTGAAACAACACCAACTAGACTGAAGCCCAAGAAGAAGTCACCATGGCACAAAATAATTTAGCTATCCAACTTTGAGGGAAAGGGAAAAATTATGAAAGCAGCTAGAGGAAAAAAGCAATCACATATAAAGTTTCCCAAATATGTATCTACTCAGACCTATCAGCAGACACTATGATAGAGGAGATAGTGAAGTAACATATTCCTAAAATAGAAGGGAAATAAGGCAAACTTAAGAATTTAAGAATAAGCCAGTTTATCTATCAGGATAGATGGAGAGGTAAAAGTCTTCCCAGAGAAGGGAAAATTCAAAGAATATGTTAGAAGAAAAGAGCCTTGCTGACCCAGTATGGGCAGAAGAACAGCACTCACTAAATATAAATAAGAGACCACCATATAGAACAACCCCACCCAGAGGGAAACAAAGAGAAACCAGGCCCCAAGATACCATTGCCTTAAGGGTAAAAAGAAGCTAAGAATGAAGCGAACACACATATCCACAACACACACATACACACACATGCACACAACACACTGATAAGAAAGGGAGATAGGAAAATACCCAATATAAAAGGTATCAGATGACATCACAGAATCCACAGATGGATGTAACAGCCCGGAATATCAATGAACTGAACTCAGACATCAAAAGGCTGAGGCAGATTTGCTTAAAAAACAAAACCCACCAATCTGCTGCCAACAGGAGACACATCTCAAGACTACAGGTAAAAATAGGCTGGAATCAAAAGCTGGAAAAAAGCACACCACTCAAACAGCAATTCAAAATAAGCATGGGTTGAAACCCTAATCTCTGATAAAATTGAACTCAAAGAGCAAACTACAAAAAAAGATAAGGAGGAGCACTATATAATGCTCAAGAAAACAGTAGACAAAGAACCACGAAGCATTTTAAACATACATTCCCCAAATGAAAGACCCACTGAATACGTCCAACACTCCAAAAGATGAAAAAGAAATCACAGTCTGAACAATTATAGTACGTGACTTCAATACACCACTTTCTGAGAAAGATAGATCACAGGGAAAGAAACTCAACCAGGAGGGTAGAGATCCAAAGACTACAATGAGACAATCTGACCTGATGGATATTTATGGAGTTTATCATGCAAAAATATAAACATTCTTTTCAAGTCCACATGGCACATATTCAAAGATAGACCACATGCTGGAGCATAAGATGAATGTACATAAATTTCAGCACATTGATATCATACAGACCTCTCTCTCTGCCATAAGGCTGGAAAGCAACGAAAGGAAGGTGAAGAAAACAAGAGCAAACAATTGGAGGATAAATAGCTCTCTATTTCAAAAGGAGTGTGTACTAGCCCAGATTAGAAATTAAATTATGAAATTTTTATAAACCAAGGAGAATGAGAACACAGCCTATCAAAACTTATGGGCCAAACAAAAGCAGTTATCAGAGAAAGTTTCATAGCAAGACATAGACATGAAAAAAGAAGAGAGACTATGATCGATAGGCTCGCACAAAATTTACAGCAAGTATAGCAAAGTCAACAGTACAATACTACTAAAAGCAAATGGAAAAAAAATAAGAATCAGCGCTCAGATTCAGGAGAGGGAAAACAAGAAACTTTGGAAAAAATAATGCTACTAAAAGTTGGTTCTTTATAGAATAAGCAGAATCAACAGATCATTGCAAACCAAACCAAAGAAAGAAGGAGAAACATTTATTAGCAATCCCTTTCTAGACTATTCCCAATGGATGTCAAGAATCTCAAGAAACCCACAGCAATAGAAGAAATAGATAAGGTTATCAAGGGACTAGCAACAACAACAAAATCTCTTCAACCAGATCTTCACAGGAGAAATCTACCAAGCGTTCAGGGAAGAACTGACACCAATCCTACATGAACCCTTCCAGAACACAGAAAAAGATTTCAAACACCAAAACCACTTCTATGAAGCCAGTGTAACTCTGCTATTGAAACCGGACAGGGATCCCAAAAGAATTCAGATCTATAGAGCAATACCCTTAGTAAACATCGATACAAAATTTCTTAACAAAATATTGGCCAATAGAATACAAACATATATAAAACAAATGACTCACCATGATCAACTGGGGGTCATACTGGGGATGGTCAACTGGGGATGAAGGATGGTTCAATATACAAAAGACTATTAGTATCATTCACCACATTAACATGAAAAGCTATAAGAACCACATGATGATATTGGTAGATGTGGAAAAAGCATTTGACAACATCCAACACCAACTCCTATTTATAACACTCAAGAAGATAGGAATTGAAGAAAAATTCCTCATTATAATATAAACTATATACAATAGTCAATGTGGTAGTCAACAGAAAAAAAAGACAAACAGAATCCCACCAAAAAAGGAGACCAGACAAGAATGTCCCTTGCCTTGTCCCCACTCTTATTTAACATCATACTGGACTTTCAGCTACCAGCATAAGGCAATGAAAAAACATTAAAAATATTCATCTGTGGAAAAAAGAGGTGAAACTATCATTATTTGCAGATGATAAGTTTTTAAAAATGAAAAATCTCAAAATCTCCACAAGGGGAGAACTGAGAGCAGAGGAATATAGCATCATGGCACAATACGAGATCAATAAAGAAAACTCTATCAGACTGCTAAACACATCAGATAAGGCCACAGAAGTAGAGATAAAAAGGTGGTACCCTTCACAATAGTAAAGCCCAAACTGAGATATCTAGGAATATACCTGACTAAGAGGACAAACCATTTATATGAGGAAAACTATAGACACTGCTATAAGAAACCAAGAGTTATATCATCAAATGGAAGACTATCCCATGCTCATCAATTAGAAGATGCATTATTGTAAAGATGTCAGTTCTGCCCAAGATGCTATATAAATTTAATACAATATGAATAGACTTACTCCCATGTTTCTTCAAAGAATTGGCAAAACTGATTGCCAACTTCATGTGGATAGGGAAGAAGGCAGAATTAGCAGAAAATTTCTTAAGAAGAACACACCTGAAGGGCATCTTTTATTTGATTTTAGCACAACCTATACAGCCAGTAGTCAAAACCACATGATATTGGTATAATGACAGATACTCAGACCAATGAAAAAGAACTGAAAACCCATAGATAAAATCATCAACATGCAGACAACTGATCTTTGATAAGGGTCAAAAAATATCAAATGGGAAGCAGCTGCCTACTTCAACATGTGGTGCTGGAAAAAAATAGATATCTACCTACAGAAAATTAAGCACATCCCTTATCTCTTGCCATGAACAATAATAAACTCAAGGTAGATTACAGACCTTGAGGAAAAACCCCAAACTATTAAGGTCATCAATGAGGAAATTGGGACCAACCAGAGAACTTTGGTGCAGGGAATACATAGGTTATCATAAAACGGAAAGGATACAAATACAGATATATCACACATTGGTAAGTGAGATATACTGAAGATAGGATACCTGTGTACATCTAAAGAATTCACCAAGAGATTCATAAGAGAACCCAGACTTTGAAAACATATTTAAGTAATGACACATCAGACAAAAGCATTATTACTAAAATCTATAATACTCTGTTAGGTTCAAATCCCCCCCCCCCCACTAATTTCCTATGAAAGAGGTGGGCAAAGAACCTGAACAGAAGTTTCACATGGGCAGAAATCTGAATGACAAATAAACATATGAGAAAATGTTCCTGATCATTAGCCATGAGAGAAATGCAAATTAACACAATAATGAGATACCACCTAACACCCTCAAAGATAGCTCAATGCAAAAAATCAGAAAGTCACAAGTGGGGGTGGGGGGGAGGCCTGTAGTGAGCTCGGAACTCTCATACACTGCTGGTGGACTTTTAGGTATGTACAACCACTATGGAAAGTGATTTGGTGATATCAAAAGCAGATGGAAATTGAGCTATCATACGACCCAGCAATTGACCCTACTAGATATATACTCAGAAAAGGCAAGAAACAAGCCAAGGCTAGACATCTGTGCTCCAATGTTCATTGTGGCGCAGTTCACAATTGCAAGGAATTGGAAACAACTCAAATTTCCATGAATGTATTTTAAAACTGTGGTACACACATACTATGGAGTACAACACATTGCTAAAAAATAGTGATAAACACATGGAGCACATCGCCACATGGGAAGAACTGGAGGAAATGATGCTAAGCAAATTAAGCCATGCACAAAAGGACAAGTATAACATGAGCCCACTGAGGTAAGCTTAAAAAAGTGCAAAAGGGGCATAGGGAAAAAGTTACTGTATACGTACTTCCAGGGGTGAGGTCCGGGTAGTATGGCAGTGACCAAACCTAATCCCAGGATACATATGACAGCCAACTTAAAAGGAGGGGGCGGGAATTAAAAAAAGAAAGAGAAAGAAATGGGTAGCAGGAGAACAGGACTCTAACCCATCCAAAAGGAGGGTTTTTATCTCCACAGGGAAAGAAGAGTCAAACTTTAACTCAGTGCTCCAAGATCTGAATGCAGCATATAGACATGAAGCAGGGAATCAGTAGAGAGAGCTGAGGAGCCAGTCTTAATACCAACTAAGTGGACAGGCATTTCAGAGAACAGCATTGAAGCTACAGCTCGGAGAGAGGGACATGCCTGATCAGAGCACACAGGAGCAAATGAGGAGGGAGGAAGAGAGAGGGAAGCACATCCTGGCCCACCAAGTCTTGAGTACCATATTTCTACTCAGAATAGCCAACACACAGAGAGGCCCATGTGGTCAACACCACTGTGAGACATGACATCCTTCACTGATCCATAGCTCTAAAGGGAACAAAACTGGAGACATATTGGGGGAATTGCACCCACCCACTCTGACCCAACCACACCAAGGCAGAACACCAATGGTATGCAACAGAATAGCAAGGGGAGCAAAGCAAGGAACACTAGAGGTACTTCCAAAAATAGACTTTGAGGAGGATGTAAGAGTACTGGTAGGGCTTGATCAAGGTCAATATAACCGAAAATAATTACTGAAACCAAATGAAAGCTGAGCATGATAGAGGACAAAACAAAAGTAAAAAGAAATAGATGAAAGAACTAGTAGGTAAAGGGCATTTATAGAGGTATAAATAAAGGTTTGTACATTTGTAAATATATTTATATAAGAGAAAGGGGAAATATATCTATGAGCACATATTTATAGGTTTAGTATTGAGGTAGCACATGGATATTGGGCCTCTACTCAAGTACTGCCTCAATGCAAGACCATTTTTATTCTATTAAACTGTCATTCCATGATGCTCATCTTTCCAACATGATCACTGAAGACAAAGTGGGTGCATAAGCAAATGTGGTGAAGAAAGCTGATGGTGCCGGCTATCAAAAGATAGAGCATCTGGCATCATAAATGCTTAAAGTCATCTAACTCAGAAACAACAAAGCCCGCATGGAAGCACACCAGCCTGTGTGATCATGAGGTGTTAATAGGATCAGGTATCAGGCATCAAAGAACGAAAAAGCATATCATTTTGAATGAGGGGCAGTGCAGAGTGGAGTACCAAAGCCCATCTGTAGGCAACTGAACATCCCCTCACAGAAGAGTCATGGGGAGGAGGTAAATCAGTCAAGGTGCAGTACATTAACCATGAAACATACAACTTTCCTCTAGCTCTTAAATGCTTTCTCCCCACCACTATCATGATCCCAATTCTACCTTACAAAACTGGCTAGACCACAGAATGTACACAGTACAGATAGGAGCTGGAAATACAGAGAATCCAGGAAGGATGAACCCTTCAGAACCACTGGTGAGAGTGGCGATACTGGGAGGGTGGAAGGAAGATGGGGTTGAAAGGGGGAACCTATTACAAGGATCTACCCATAACCCCCTCCCTGGGGCATGGACATCAGCAAAGGAGGTGAAGGGAAATTTCGGACAATCTAAGACATAACAAAATAATAACAATTTATAAATTATCAAGGGTTCATGAGCAGAAGACATGGGTGGGGAGGGGAAAATTCAGAAGCTGCAAGCAAGTGCTCAAGTAGAAAGCAAATGTTTTGAGAATGATGATGCCAACAAAATGTACAAATGTGCTTGACACAATGTATGACTGGATTATGATAAGAATTTTATGAGCACCCAATAAGATTATCTTTTGGGGGGTTTTGTTGTTGTTGTTTTGTGGCAGGGGGGGCATCACTGCCCTCTGGTGGGAGTAGGTGGCCCAGTCTTGCTTCTGGAGAGCTGCTGCTGGATTTGAACTGCCAGCCCAGTAGGCCTCAGTCCCACACACAACCACTATGCCACCGGGGCTCAGCCCTAAAATGATCTTTTTTCAAAAGAAAAGGAACACAACATTAGAAAAGTTTTTACAGCAACAAAAGGAAAGAAGTTGTGATAAAGAAAAGTCCCAAAAAGAGAACTAAATGCTGAGGATAAATGACAAATAAGTAGAAAATAAATAAAGAAGTTAAAAAAAATATGACACCTTAATAGTGCATAAGGCCAGCCTTTCAAGGAGAAACTAGGGACCATTAGTGAGGAATGGCAGGGCAAGGTCAAGTAAAGGGAAACAGAACTGACCGTGGATTTTCTTTGTAGTGCAATTGTGGATGGAATTGACAGAGTTGGTTTTGGTGGAATAATGGAGCATGACACTATGGAGCACGATGAATACCATGGCAAGAGAAGCCAGGAAGGGGATTGTGAGAAAAAGGGATGGTTTCTCAATTGTGTCAAGGAATAATTAATTATTTATAAGGAATGAGCAAATGAGAAAGGAGTATAGACAGAAAATTGTCAAAGATTAAACTTTTAGACATGAAGTCATTCTTGGCCACCACAATTTTTGAAGTGTGGCAATGGGTTTGGCTGGCTTAAGCAGAGATGAAGGACTTAGGAGTCAAGGAGATTAAATAGCTGTGAAGCCAGGGTTTAGATGGGCATGAACATAGACATTACTGTTGCCATAGAAAAGGTAAGAGTTGAAAGGATTAAGAAGTGAACCCCCAAAAGTAAGACATGTTCTCAGCATGGACCAAAGGCTAACTATCAGCATCACTTTCTATTATGAATGTGACCACAACACATTATTTTACCACCAGTCAAAATATACACCAGGACCTCCCCCTGACGCCCCCTCATGATCAGGATAGAACATGTAAGGAACAAAACAGCTGCAGGGAATTTTAGGGATTTACCAAAAAGGACAAATGTGTCCAGAGTGTGGGATGAATGATGCCATTCCTCAATGAGCTGAGATAAGTGAGTCATGAGTATGAGTCACCCATGACATCTGTCATGATGGGTTGCTAAAGCTGTGGATTTACTCTGAAGCTGACTTTGCCTTTTAGGTCCCTGCATGTGATGTGTGTGTATTCATGTCATCATAAATTAAAGAGACCACATTTCTCTAAACTAAAGTATTTGGGGAGCCAAGCAGATTCCAGATGTAGCTGGAAGCTTGGATTTTACTTTCCTGTCTATTTTACAGAAAAGAGACGTCTATAAACTCTGGCTTCTGAGCCATTCTCTAGATTTTTACAGATGCCTTGGGGCAGCATTTCAAGCAGATTTGTGGTAGAATATTCCATTTAAAACAAGAGTAAAATATATTTTGTTTATCTTGCCTACAGCACATATTTCAGTTGCTCTGACCTTGAAATTCATGATTATATAATGAGCTAGAGTCATCTGGTACCAGAAGAGATAGCTCATCAAAGTCATAAATTACCACTGCCAAACACTGACATAAAAATCACATGTGAAACAGAAAACAGAAAAATTAGCTGTTATGGCTTGGGAGTCAAATGGCTGGACTTGAGAAGCAATTCTACCATCAATCTGCCTTGGAATCTCAAGTGAAGTTTTTGGTTCCTTTGATAATCTATATTAACTTTTGAAAAGATAAAAATTGATAATGAGATACAGGTACCTGATATAGAAAGTCATTGTGGGAATTTATCAGGACATAATTAAAGCAGTTTGGTAGGGATTTGGCTTTTTTCTTTTCTTTCTATCTTTACTTCAATCATAGCAATAAAGTAGAAACTACACAATTCCCAAACGACAACATGTTAGAAAATGCTTTAAAAAGTATGAAGTGAGAAAGCCAGGATTGGATTCAAGTCTGAGTGCAAAGTTTATTGAATGATTGGATGTGTCCCTTTAGTCATTAATATGCACAGCTTCTCTTTTCTCTTCTGGACAACAGATACTAATAGACTCTACTCAGATGCTAGTCAAGAGGTTTTACTGGTCAGCAGAGTGCATATCACATAGTAGTCATGCTCAAAGGCTGTTAGCTAGAAGGTCGATCTTTTTATACGTCTGGACTAATCCCCAATCTACCCAATAGCCCAGTAGTATTAAGGAACTTCAAAGACAAAGAAGGAAAAAGACATCCAACATATTTTCAGACACCTTGCTCTTTTCTTGTTAGCAGAGGAATCACCTGGATTCCTGAGGCTTCATCTAGTACCTACGAACTCTGGTTCCTAAGTTAGGAACTTTTGGGTCCTGCTTTTGGCGGGACAGTCCTTATTTCAAACAAGTTTGGGCAGAATAGTACCGATTTCAAGCGATTTTTCCCGCATCCCGCAGCGTTTTTAAAAACTTCCTCTTTTGGAAAGGCTGCACAACAAGTTAAGGAAGTTGGAAGAACAGGAAGGGAATATACCTATACACCCCCCACCCGTCAGTGGTGTCCCGCAGAAATGTTAAAATCTGGTCACTTTATTAACTACACCCCTTCCCTTAGAAGGTTATGTGCAACCCAGGAAGCGTACTGTCTATCGGTTGTGGGGGTAATAAACAGAGTGTAGGACAGGAGCTCTCTGAGACATGTCATTTGCACATGGGTTAAATATTGACTTCTTATCAGAATCAGGTCGGGAAAGCATTTATTCTTCACCCGTGTGGTCTGAAGACCAACACCATTGGTGTTCCCTGGGAGCATACTAAGAAAGGCACATTCTTGGTCTTAAACCGGACTTGGTTTAACACTTGGTCTTGCACTTTCTCCAGAACAGATACTCTGGCCATGGGATCCAGTAAGTGTTCTATCAAGCCCTCCCAGACATTCTGATGCCAGTGTAAGTCCAAGAACCTCTCTTCCTCACCATGGTGCTTTAGGGGGCAAGAACCCTTAGATATCAGGAAAATACATAGATCCATAGGGATAATGGTGAAGAGAGAAACAGGATAGGAAAAAGAAAGCATGTCAAAGTATCCAAGCAGAGAAATGATCTGAGCTAGACGGGGGCAACCAATTTCAGGGATTACATATGACCTCTTCCCTGGGGTAGAGACAACAGGGAAGTGAGTAAAAGGGCACATCGGATAATGTATGATATGACAAAAATAATGATCATTTATAAATTATTAAGAATTCATGAGGGAGGGAAAATGGGGAGGGAGGGAAGATATGAGGAGCTGATACCAAGGACCTAAGTAGAAGGAGAATGATGATGGCAACACATGCATAAATGTGGTCTTTATACAATGGATGGATGTATTGATCATGATAACAGTTGTAAGAGCCCCTAATAAAATGATTTTTTTTAAGTTAAAACAAAAACACACGCACACATAAATTTCTAATAACATGCTGCAGGTACTGTGTGACATGCATATAAACATTGCTATTTTTATTGTACAGTTATGATAAAAGTATTTTAGTGTGTCTGGAACTGTCTCATTAATGTATTTATGCATGTAGAAATGCATTATACAGTATATATTAAGACAAGAATTTCTGACTGATGTTAGACTACAACTGTACATAACTGTTCCAATGTACAAATTCATAACAAAGACAAGTCTACTTCCATCTTAGTCTTAAACTGAGGACTCTGAGAGTGGTCTTATAGAAATGTGTTGAGAATCAAACAGGATGTTGTCTTCCTAATCTTCTTTGGAAGAAAATGAATGTCTTCAATATGAGCTCCAGTTTGCCATCATTCCTAGCTGTATAGAGACTTCATAGGCCACCAATCCCAATGAACAATTTCGCGATTGTGGTCTTGGCCCATGTGGGTCACCATATAGAGTCACAGGGTCTCAGGATTCATTCACTGTCCACTTATTCTTCTACTCCCTATGAATGCATGGTCTGGGGAGAGAAGGAAAGTGATTTTTGCTATCCTGAATCTCATTCCCTTTCCTCCCTTACTTGGATCATTTAATGTGGAGTCCTAATAACAAAGAGCATGTTTCACCATTACAAGGGCTACGCAAACCTCATGTTCCTGTGCTTGAGAGAAGAGTGTGGTTAGAGTGGAAGTGGTTGTAATGAGAAGGGTGAGTTCCATTTAAAGCCACCCCTCAGATTCACTGAGGTATCTGTGATAGGTAGGTTTATTGTGCCAACGTGGCCAATGAGCACATGTGGAATTAATTGATGGGCAGAGATAAATGGCCCAGTGAGCCTCCCCTTTCTTGTCTCTGGATCTTTGATAATTGGACCAGTGTGGGACTGCCTTGCTTGTTCTGTGGCTCAATTTGCAAGTTGTACTCTCTGTGGAACACCTGGACTGTGTCACTATAATTTGAGGTTCCGTCAGGACCTGCTCTGCCACGCCCCTGGAATACGCATCTCTTGAGCTGGGAGCTGTCAGACCCCGTCACCTGGCTGACTGCTGGTGACCTGTCTTGCTGTTCTCTGCCTGTGGCCAGAGAGCCTGATTTGCTCTACAGAGGACTGCTTGTGTATTAGCTGTCTCATGGGAGTGAGTCGCACTGAGCCATTTGTATTGCTTTATAGATTAATGAACCGTTTATTTCTTATATTAAAAATCTATCTCTATAGATATATAAATTATTAGTCTCCTGGTTTTGTTTCTCTCTAGAGAACCATATCTAACACAGCATCCTAGAAAAATGGCATTCTCTCTCTGAGTGTTGATCTTTCTCTTGTTAGGAAGAACCTACCTATTCCTCTTAGTAAGGTGTTTCTGAGATTGAAGCTTTGGGGGCTCAACGTAGTGCTGCACTCTGGGTCAGAACCAGTTAGAAAGCAGTAGGCATATTGTAATGAAAGATCCAGTCCCTGAGTCGTAGTACAAAGAGTTAACATACATGACTGCTACAAGAAATACTGAAGATTCACGTTCACTCAGATACCCACTACCACTGAGTCATTTCTCACGCAAAGCAACCCTTCATAGGCTTTCCAAGACTTTGAAAATCTCTATTGGAGCAGAAAGACTCATTTTCACCTCCTCCTCCCCATCACGGAGTGGCTAGTGTGTTTGACCCATTGACCTTGAGTTTATCAGCCCAACATGGCATACGTTGAGGCCGGGGAGAACTGGAAGGATTCGTGGCATGGTGGTGGCTTAGATGTCCCTTCAGTGAGCCCTGACATCATAGTTAAACACTGGATCACCTACAGTCCCAAAGAACTCAGACACATGCCAAGAAGACATGGAAGCAGTGAGGTGTGAACATTCATTATAGAGTTGAACCAAACACTGAAAAAGATCAGAAAATGGAAACCATGGTATTCCCCATTGCTTTTGGAGACCTAGAGACAACTTTCATCTTTTCCTTTGCCAAAGAAACCACTTATCTCCTTCAAATCTCACTCAAGCCGTTCTTTGAATCTCACTAATTAAAAGGGGCACCAGTACCCATTGATATCAAATCAATCCCAACTCCTAGTGATCCTGTATTTGTTGCTGGTTTCTCTCCAATTCAATATATTGAAGTTTTATTTCTACTCCATGTATAGTGATGCTACAGAAAAAATGCAACACTTTAACATGACACATTTAATGTTCCCTCTTATTTGTTAGATTTTGTCTTGTGTATTATATACATAAATATTTTGGAATAAAAGAGTGAATTCATCACAAATAATTTATTTTGGGGAACCATCAACTGTTTGGTGTATCTCACATTTTTGGACTGAAGACTTCTAAGTGACGTTGGTTTTCTGAGCTCTCTTCCTTAAATAAAATACATCAACACATTCATATGCACAGGCCACCGAATGGTGACAGCCAAACAAGCAATAATAAGGACACGAAGAGGAGAGAATATATTCCTGTGGTCCAGGACTCCTCTCTGTAAGATAAAAGTTCACTTACTATGGCTTCTCTGACAGTTTCTAGCATCTGATTGGAAACTGCTGGCACTGAAAATCATGGTGTTGGCCATTAGCTGTGGTAAGAAGAGGAACAGCAGTAACTGCTGTTATTATACCATGCCTATCAAATCAATGACAATTAGAATGTGCCAACAAAAATTAGGTGCCAACTTGCATTTATAACAGAAAACACAGAAATGACATGCTTTGCCCATGGACAATTACAACTTACAATCAATGGTGATGGTTACATGGTATAGTGAATGTCTTTATTGCCACAAGTTGTATACCTCATGTTAAAATGGGGAGGTTGTTTGTGTCTATTTTGCTGCAATTAATTCCTTTTTGAAAGAAATTATAGAGTAGGATCAATTAAAACCTGAATCTCCCGACTTGTCCAGTGGCAAATCCAATGCCAGATCAAACAACTAAAGATCTAAAAGCACAGCAGAAATGCCTTAGTTCACAATGGTTCCAAAAGCTGACTTTTCTCAAGTAGATCTGTAGGCCTTTCCTCAGAGGAGTCTCTGTGTGGACGACAACCTGTCAGCTGGCAAATAGCTTTCTCAACAATTGTACCACCCAGGAGTGCCACTTACAAGAGTCGAAACCCGGCATGAACTCAGTCCCTATCTTTGCATCTTACTAGCTCTCTGACCTCACACCAATTCCTTTGTCTCTTTATTGCAAGGAAAAAAGAAACCATAAGATAATGGAATTGAAAGAGCAGATCCTTCCAGCTACAACAATCTCTCCTTTGTTTCTTTCCTCTAGCTTCCCACTCCTCACTCCACTTAATTCAATCTTTCTCTTTCCTTTCTCTATGTTTTCTTGTTTAAAAAAAGCTATCTGTTGTGAGTAATGTTCATATGCTCATGAAAACAGTGGGTTCTTTGTCATTTGTGATAATGAGGGATGGATCATGTGTATAACCCCAGACTGCAAACACTGTTGGTACATGACGTAGGAACATTCCAATCGGACTAGCAGTCTAATATTTGGTTTGGACTGACTCGTTGAGTATCCATTCACTAGAGGAATGGACTGGCAAAGATAGGTTAACTGGTAAAACCTTGGAACGGAGCCTGAGAATTGAAATAGAAACTGAGGCTGGTGAAAAATATAGGCCAGATCTGTTGGCAAGTTAGGCTGTTTTAGTTTGTGAAGTTAATTCAGCAGTTGTCTGTGGGGCAGGTCTGGAGACAGGATCAGAATGGGTCATAATCAAAAGATCATGTGAATAACTGCATAGTGATATGGAAATCCTAGGTGGTATAAGCTTTTCACCCTCTAAGTTGCTAACTGAAAAGCTGGAGGTTCGAGTCTACCCCAAAGCACTCCTGATGAAAGGCCTGGTAATACAATTCTGAAAAATCAGCCTTTGAAAACTGCATCACAGGTCTGCTCTGACACATAGGTGGTCACTGTGAGTCAAGTGTCTACTCACCAGCAATTAGTTGGTAATCTTTTGCCATAGGTTTTAGGAGAGGGAGAGTCTCCGGATTCAGTAAGGTCAGAGTCGCTTTGACTGCAAGACCAAGAGCAAGGAGTCCTCTCTAGGATCTGTTCTTTCCTAAATTTACCTTAAAGATGACGCTGTAGCAAGGAACTCCCCTTAGACATTTATAACACGGGGATGCAGCCCCAGTGGGAGGCAAACCACTGTGCGTCCTAATTTTTCTCTTGACAGCCTGGCCTTCTCTTGCAGAATAGCAAAGGCAATAAGAGTATATACCAAGGCTATACATTGTCCTAAAGCTTGTCTCCAGCTCTGCTCCTTTCTCTGGTCATCAAGTCCCTAATGGGCTCCTCATTCTGTTACCCAGAGGCACGTAGGAAGCCTTCTGTCTTTCAGATAAGCTTAAATGTAAAATTGGATTTGAATAATTCAGAGGATTGAACAAAACTTCTGCTATTCATAAAGGTTTGAAAATTCCCATAAAAAACCACTGGGCCTGGGTAACGACATCTTCTATATTGGTTTTTTTTTTTCATAAACTTGATCATCTCGCCTATCATAAATGTAGTATGTTTACTATAACATTTGGAAACAAAGTAAAGGTAGAGAAAAACAAAATGAAATTAGCTATACTTCTAACACCTAGAGATAATCATCATTAGTGTTTTGTTTTATCATTTTATTCTATTTTCTAAGAATATTGAAAGATAAAGAAATAGAAAGATAAATGAGCTGGTAGTTATGTAAGTAGATAGACATTTTAGACAGATATTATTATTGCATATAGTGTTTTCTCTTAGAATAGATACTAAGAGCTAAGTCATTGTAAAACACTAGTAAAATACATGTGGGCCTTATCTGAATAAATGTTATGAAATTGTTGGGTGATTTAAATGTAAGCATGTTTCTACAAATAGGTGGGCAGATATTCTTAGATGGAATGGTTTTAAACTTTAAAGATTTTGTGTTTTCTCTGAGTAATTCTTATGCCAAATATTATTCCAGTGAGTAGACCAATTTTGCAGAGTAATTTGGTAAAATGATCCTAAAGTTTACCTCAAGGAGTGGATGAATGACAATAAGGTGGTACTTAAACAATTTCACCCCATCTCCAAGAGGCTGGCTTGTTCATCAGATCCCAGCCTATTGGCACCTCGTTGTGAGTATGAACTCCTTTTAGGGAGGGCCTGGGAGCCTCTGCCCCTTTTTCTGCCTTCACCTCCCTATTGATGAGTCATGGTGGCTGAGACCTGCCAGAGCCTTGGCTCCATAGGACTCTGTACCCACTGGCTGGTGATATATGAGACTTATGGACTGGGATGAGGCTTATGGACTTGTTCTGGAGTAGGCTGGGAATGTTTTCTTAATACACAATTACCTCTTGATATAAAGGTCATATATATATATATATATATATATATATATATATGTCTCTGGATTTGTTTCGCCAATCAATTTGGCCTAACGTAAATAATGATAAGTATGTGCAAAAGTTGCCACAAAAATGGACTCAGCCAGTCAACATTGAATAAAGAAGACCATAGAAGAATTGATGCATTTGAAGTATGATTTGGCAAAGACTATTGAAAGCAGCATGGATTGCAAAAAAAAACAACAACGCCAAAACTTCTCTTTAGAAGAAATAGAACCAGAATGTCCCTTAGAGGCAAAGAGAGTAAGACTTTGTCTCTGGCACTTTGGAGAGATTTTCCAAAGCCATCTCCACATGGAGAGGGACATCCTGCTGGGTAAAGCAGCAGGGGAGTGATAGGAGGGAGGCCTTTGACAAGAATTGACACAGTAGCTGCAGCACTGAGCTCAGACATCGGAACAATTCTGAGGCTGGAATGGCACTGTTTCCTTCTGTTGCACCTCGGGTTGGCACAGGTTGGCACTGACACTGGCACCTCTTCCGTTTGGGTGACCTACTGACAAACTGAAAACAAATGGTGGCTGTTTTCTTTAGTCTATTAAATAAAGGTACTGCCACTTTTCTTGTCATCCTTTTGGATGACTTGTTTGTCGCTGTGATGCTGAAAGCTATGGAACTGGTATTTAAAAGTCCAACTGGGTCACCCGAAGTGAGCACGTTTTGGCATCGCTTCCAGCATAAGAATAGACAAGGAAGAGGGACCCAGCTCTCCACTCTGGAAGAAGTAGTCACTGAAAATCATACGCATGTTTTCAAAACCTTGTCAGATAGTGAAGGCCTAAAGAATGGAAGGGGAACACCATTGAAGAGAGTGCCAGAGGACTGGCCTATTGGACAAGAAGTACTCAAAAGGTGATTGAGGAAATTTGCTTTTTTGAGTGGACTCAACCATGCTGATGTGAGTGGGGTAAAGTCTGTGTGAGTAGGTCTTCAGAATTTCCATTTGCTGATAGGACAGAACTCCAGGTAAGGAAAAATAACTATAAAAATTTTCTAGTGATCAGAACATAGGATGTGTGAAATATCACTCCAGGAAAATTGGAATCTATTAAAAATGAAATGGAGTGCTGTAGATGATATGAACTGAATGGGTCACATTGACCCAGGATTCTGGGTTCATGACCCATGCCAGATTCTGGGAATGCTAGGCCATGGACTCCTGCATCTTCCAGGCACTCTGCATGCTCTAGACACTGCAAAGAGAGAGCTGATGTGGAAACTCCATTGGGTGAATTGGAGCCTACCTCACATGCACTTGCAACCTGTTAGAAAATACATGGGGTCTGAGGAAGCAGAAGACAGCGATACCAAGATTAATGAACTGTGGGGAGGTGAACAAACATGGTCTTGCTACATCATTGCCCTGTTTGATGTATTAGGATGTGCATTATTCTGGAACACCTGTGACTGACATCCTCATTGATTATTATTGCAAATTTCCCTGACAATTATTCCCATTGTTGGTGGAAATACCCAGCCGTGAAGAGATTGCTTCTGTACAAGAGAATAATTCAGGTACCATGATATGGAGTTAGCCTACACTGAGCCAATATCCTTCTTTCAATAAGACTTTAAAACACTAGTACCAGGGGCTAATCAAAGACAATATCAACAGAGGATTATCATCCCCCAGAAAAATGACCAATAAGACTTTCTACCATAAGTTAACAAGGAGGATTTGAAAGGGAGCCAAAGGAAGAGCAAAACCAAAAACAGGAAAAAAATACATGATTGATGAAAGATAGATGGATGATAGATAGATAGATGATAGACAGATAGATGAATCCAGGAATGGTGTGGGGCCTCACACTAGATCCTAGCTCCAATTTAAGAACAATTCATTCTTACATCCTGGCCCTGCTTAAAACTCACCTTTAGGAAGGGACTAGAGAAGATAAGGGTGCTGTTGCAACATGTGGTGATGAATTTAGAAGTTGCTCAGCTATCAGATAAAATAGCATCTGTTGTCTTAAAATCTTGTCTTTGAACAAACAGCCATCTCAATGAAACAGCGGGGGGGGGGGGAGCACACCATTATCAGTCACCGAAGGATGGTAATCATATAATGTGAAATAAAAGGAGGGATTAATATCAGAGTCAAGATTGTGAGACTCCAGTTTGCAGAAGGCTATGGTTGCAGTGGGAACCCAATATACATTTGTGGGAATTACAGAGGAAATAAGCCTCTGGGGATCTCCCTAGAACCATAACTGAGGTGTAGAAGGAAAGCAGTTACCAAAGTGCATTGGCGAGATGAGTGTAGAACAAAGGGAAAAACCTAACTTGAACAGGTAAAACTTTGTCACTTGATTCTTCCTCTGATGCATGCTACACCTGATCTGGTTTTCAACATTTTCTGTATTTTTGGTGTTTATTCATATTAGGGTTTACCTCAGAGGTGTTATGTCAATCGGGGTCATCTTTTCCAAGTTGTGTTATATGCTTTTTTGTTTTTCAGTATATGAAACCCAGGACTGATGGACCTATTGGGACAGCAGTAGAATTAGGGTTTTGTTGGGGGAGGCAGGGTATACAGTGGGGATGTGTGTGTATAAAAGGGAAATGATGTTAAGGAGTCCAGGAAGAAGAATGACGTTTGCAAGTAGATTGTGGTAGCAATTATACATTCGTGCTTGACATGAAGGAATTATGGGATGGTATAATATGTGTATTAACTTCCAATCAATGATAAATTAATAAATAATTTAATAATAAAATTAAATAATAAGATAATAAATCAAGAGAGAGACCGCAGAGGGAAAATGGCAGACGGGAAGGTGGCAGAGGAGGAACTGGAGAAATGGAGGGGAAAGTTACAGTCGCAGCACTGAGAAACGATCAGCTGAAGAAGAAGCTGAAGACTTCCCTAGAAAGCCTTCAAAGATCTCCAAGTTTGGATTTGCCAAGGTAGTCAGACAACAAAGAAAGCATCAGGCAGATCCATCACACTTGGATCAAGTCAGCCCAAAGAAACAGCCCCAACTCTTGCTCCACAAACCCTTTCAGGAGAGGCAGCTTTTAATGAAGATGAAGATGGTGAACCAGAGGAAATGCCACCAGTAGCAAAGATGAGGATGAAGACTACTGGAAAGGATACACCAACATCAGCTGGACCAAACTCCTTCAACAAAGGAAAGCATGGATTTTCTGATAACCAAAAGTTATGGGAACAAAATATAAAATCTCATCTTGGAACTATCCATGACCAAGACAACTAAATGATGTATTTTATGGTTGGGGTGCGGGGTGGGTATAAAGTTAAAAGGAACAGTTTCCGTTTTAAAAGAATGGCATAAAGATTATCTTTAAAGCCACTTTTTTGTTTGGTTTTTGTGTTGCTTAATACTTTTATAATTAAAGGTTGAGTGGTACCCTAAAAAAAGATAATAAATCAAAAATAATTAAATAAATGAGAATAGATGAAAAATGAAATGGAACACATAAGCCTCAATATCCTAGGCATTAGTGATTAATGGACTAGCCATTAAGTGGACTGGCAATGGCCATCTTGGAGTCAGAAAATCAAATGATTTACTATGCCAGGAATGACACAACCAAGCAGAATGACATGGCACTTATTGACAAAAAGGATATTGCAAAATCGATCATGAATTACAGTGTTGTCTGTGATGGGTTTATATCTATCCTCTCTCAAGGATTCGAAATCAATACAAATGTAATTCAAATTTATGCAGCAACCACAAAATGTAAGGATGAGAAAAATAAAGAATACTCCCAATGTGTTCACTCCAAAATTGATCAGACACAAAATAAAGATGCACTGATAGTTATTTGCAATTGGAATGACAAATTAGAAACAAAGAGAAAGAAATAGTTGTTATAAAATATGGACTTGATAGTTGAAAGGAACCTGGAGATTGCATCAGAGAAATTGGAAAAACCAACAGCTTGTTGATAATCAATAACTCTCTTCAATAGCACAAAAGGTGGTTCAGCACATGCATTTCTTGAGATGGAATACACTGAAAGAAAATTGATTACATCTGTGGAACAGACGATGGAAAAGCTCAATTATCAGCAGCTAAAACAAGGGCAGCGTCAGACTTCAGCATAGACCATCAATTGCACATATGTAAGTTCAAGATAAAACTGAAGAATATTCAAGAAAGTCCCTGAGTACCAACCTATAACTTTGAACTTATCCCACCTGCGTTTTGAGAACATCTCAGGGACAGATTTGACTCATGAAACAGAAATGACACCAGATCTGATGCACTCTGGGAAGAAATGATGAAAAAAGCAAAAGGTCATTGAAAAAGATAGAGAAGAAGGGAAAGAGGGGCGGGGATGTCCGAAGAGTCTCTGAAACTTGCTATTCATCACAGAGTCGCTAAGGAAAATGGAGAAAGGATGGGGTCAAAGAGCTGAAGAGGACATCTCAAAGGGCAGCTCTAGAAGACAAAATCATGTATTATAATAAAATATGATAATATTTTTTGGAAAACCATAAAAAAAACCACTCTCTGCATATGTTAAACTGAAAGAACACCCACAAAAAACCAAGCCTTGACTGCATTATTGAATGGTCCAATGGAAAAAAATATTGAATGATGCAGAAAGCATCAAAAGAAGGTGGAAAGGATACACTGAGTCACTGTATCAAAAAACCCAACTACTCCACATTCCATCATTTCAGCAGGCAGTACATGAACAAGAACCAATGGTGCTGAAGAAAGATGTTCAAGCTGTACTGAAAGCATTAGCCAAAAGCCAGGATCCAGAGTTAATGGAATACCAAATTAAATGTTTCCAAAGACTTATGAAGCATAGAAAGCACTTACTTGTTTGTGCCAGGAAATTTGGAAGTCAGCTATTTGATCAACTGACTGGAAGTGAACCATATCTGTGCCCTTTTCCAAAAAAAGGTGTCCCAATAAAATACTCAAGTTATAGAAGAATATCTTTGATAACCACATGCAAATAACATTTTGCTAAAGATCAACCAACGATAACAGTAGTATACTGACAGGGAACTGCTAGAGGGTCAGGCCAGATTCAGAAGAGGACTTGAAATAAAGTCTGATGTCAGGTGTATTTTAACTCAAAGCAGACACTCTTCCAAGGTATTTGATTGGGTGGATCATAAAAGGCCCAACCTATGTATAGTCTTGAGAAGAATAGGAATTCCAGAACACTTCATTATGTTCATGGAGAACTTATATATGGATCACAAGGTAATTTTATGAATAGAAGACTACTACTGCTTTGCTTAAAATCAGGAAAGGTTTATACCACAGTTGTATCCTTTTACCATACTAGTTCATTCTGTATGCTGAGAAGCTGGCTTATATGAAGAAGGGTGTGGCATAAAGATTGGAGGAAGACTCCAATTTGTGATTATGCAAATGACTGACCAATTTGCTTGCTAAAAGAAAAGACCACAGTGTTTATTGATGAAAATCAAGGATTGCAGCTTTCATTGTGGATTATGACTCAATGTGTAGAAAATCAAAATCCTCACAACTGATAGATAACATTATGGAGAGAAGTTTGAAACTGTCAAGGATTTTGTCTTGCTTGGACCCACAATTAATGCTCCTGGAAAGAGCAGTCAGGAGATGACAAGGTGAGGTGCCTTAGGCAAATCTGTCACACAGACCTCTTTAGAGGATGATACTTTGAGGACTAAGGTTCCACTGCCTCATGTCATGCTGTTTCCAATTGCCTCATATGGATGTGAGAGTTGGGCATTAAATAAGGAAAATCAATGGACTTGTAGTGCCAGAGAAGAATATTGAAAATATGGAATGCTAGTAAAACAAACTGATCTGTGTTGGAAGCAGTATGACCAGAGTGATTCTTAGAGAAAATGATGTCAAGACCTTATCTTATATATTTTTGGACATGTTATCAGGAGAGATCAATCCCTAGAAAAGGACATCATGCTAGGTAAAATAAATACACAGCACAAAAGAGGAAGTGCCCTCAAGCAGATGGATTGGCACAGGGGCTGCAACAATAGGCTGAGGCATCAGGACCACCTCGAGCATTGCAATGTTGTGTTCTGTTGTTTACAGGGACACTATTGGTTGGAATCGACTTGATGGCACCTAAGAACAACAATTGAAATTCGATGTCAGTCAAAGTTATCTCTGGTGGAAAGAAGGGTCTGAGATCTTACAAACTTGTCTCAAAACCAGCAGTCATCTAAGTTAGGTGACAGCTAAGTCTGCATGGAAAAAGCCCACCAGCATGTGTGATCCATGCGCTGTAAATAATAAAATCCAATACTGGAGAAGTGAACAGTGTTAGGACTACAATTCTGAGCACCTCATTTGCAAAAGACTGAGAATTACAGTGAAGGCCCCAAATCTATTTGCAAATTCCCCAGCTGGGCTATTGGGGACCAAACGTCAATCTGCAGGCCAAACGACATCTCCTTTCAGAAGGGTCCTGGAGAGGAGATGAGCCAGTCAGGGTACAGTTTCTCAATGGTTATTCTTGAGAGATTAGAACACAGTTAATTGCAACGATAAAATATGCAACTTTCATCTAGTCCTTAAATGCTTCCTCTCTCCCATTATCATGATTTGAATGCTACCTTACAAATCCAGTTAGACTAGAAGATGTACACTGGTATAGATAGGAACTGCAAACATGGGAAATCCAGGACAGTTGATCACTTCAGGACCAGTGGTGAGAGGGGTGATGTCAGGAGGGTGGAAGGAAGGTGGGGTAGAAAAGGGGGAACCAATTAAAAAAAAAAACATATAACCTCCTCCCTGGTACAGGCAACAGGGAAGTGGGAGAAGGGAGACATCAGACAGTGTACAACATGACAAAATAATAATAATTTATAACTTATCAAGGGCCCAAAAGGGAGGAGGGAGTGGAGAGGGAGTGGGAAAAGGAGGAGCTAATACCAAGGGCTTAAGTGGAAAAAAAATAGTTTTGAGAAGGATGAGGCAACAAATGTTCAAATGTGGTTTGCATACAATGGCTGCAACTACAGGTTGTGATAAGAATTGTATTAGCCCCCAATATGATTCATTGCTTTCTAGTCTCTCAAGAATAAGCCATTGAGAAACACTCAATGGCAAAATAAGTTCTAAATTTCTGTTATCCAGTGGAAAGCAAACAAAGATTACATCATTAAAATTTTTGAGCCCCCAATTAATACCTTCAGTTTCTGTCCACTGTAACTTAAATCTGAAGATTTATAGCTATTTCAATGGAAATATTCATATGCAAAGTTACAACATCCATAAATGAAGTGCTGGTAGTGTGGTGGACTACAGTTCAAGGTTAGCAGTTCAAAACAACAAGCCACTTTGTGGCAGAAGAATAAGATTTTCGATAGTCTCAGAAGCCTCGGGGGCCAGTTCTACTCTTCTTTAAATTCACTAAGAGTTTGCATTGATTCAGTAGCAATGAGTGAGTAAGTAATTAAAAAAAAATAAGGGTGAAACAGGTGCATGCTTCTGACTGACACCCTACCTGACATTCACCTTTGTCTTTTATCAAGAGGGGAAAGTTCCATACTTAATTAATTGAAAATAACTTGAACTCACGATTCAAATTTTACTTTCACTTGAAAGTGATCTTAAAAATAAATAAGTTTGAATATGATACATTCTTCCTAACATGCAATGGAGAAATTAGTAGTGTAAAGTAATCCCAGTTTGGGAACTGACTTAAGTTTCTGCCTGTGATACTGACTCATGGTTTGACTTTGTTCTCTTATGTGTGGGAAGGTGCTGGCATTCCCTGTGTAGTTGAAAAGGTGATACTGCTCAACTACACCTACCAGGTCTACCCTGAGATACCTGAGAAAAAAGGACTAGAAATCTACTTCCAAAAAAGTAACTATTGAAAACCGTCTGCTCTTCGGATGCACATGGAATCACCATGAGTGCAGCGACCTCAACTGAGCAGCTAAGTGATAGTCACAATACTGCCTCTCTCACAGCATAATTAGAAAAATTAAATACTACCCTGCATGTTACATATATTATGTCATGAAAGTATATCAGGTATTATCTTATAAAGGAGTTGCTATATGGAAAAATATGACATAATTATTTACTCTGTATGCTGAGCAAATAATCAGAGAAACTGGATGAAGGAAGAAGTTAACATCAGGATTGGGAGAAGGCTTTTTAACAATCTTCTATATGCAAATAATGCAATATTGTTTGCTGAAAGCGAGGAGGAATTAAAGCACTTGCTATTGAGGATGACTAAAGAAGAATTAATGTCAAAAGACTAAACAAATCTCTTGAAAAAATAGACACAGAATGTTCCTTACAATTAAGATTGGTCATAATTTATTTCACATAATTTGCACATGTTATCAGGAGAGACCTGCCCCTGGAAAAGGACATCATATTTGGTAATGTAAAAGCATGGAGAAAATAAAAAAAGACCCTAGTTGATATGGATTGCTCAATGACTATAACAATGAGCTCACATAGTAATAATTGTGAGCAAGGTCCATAACTGAGCAATGTTTTGCTTTATTGAACATAGGATTTCTTTCTTTTTTTGGCATCACTGCCCTCTGGTTGTCCAGGGCCGACAGACCCAGCCATAACTTTGCTTGTCTGGAATCATTAAGGCCTGGCCATTGTCTCAATCTTTATTGTCTGAGCTCTGTAAATTTTCACTCTGCCACCACAGATGCTATTTGTTCTGATTAGGTGGTGTTTGCATTCCAAACTGGCCGTAAATACCAAGGACTTTTAGGTTTATCTAGGACCCTGCAGAGCATGCTGACACTGACTTAGTCGCAGTAGTAGTTAACAGATATCTCCTTAACCTGTGTAATCCCCCTCCCACCACACCCTATATAATTTGAGCCTTTTCTTTGAATAAACGAGACTTGATCAGACTCCCGTCTTGTCTCCATTCTCTGCGTCCCCTGCCCATCTTCGTTTCCAGGCCTCTGAACCGGGACAACACATTGATGACTTTCAGGATGGGTCATCTGGTGAGAGTGGGAGGCCCCGCCTTGCTGCTGCTGGATTTGAACCACCACGCCAGTGGGCCACAGTCCCGCACTCAACCACTACACCACCGGGGCTCAGCTGAACATAGGATTTCTATGAGCCAGAACTAACTCAGTGGAAGCGAACAACAAAAACAACAAAAACAAACTTATGGCAAGTACTTCAAAGCAAAACAAGAAAACTCACTTAGAAACTTTTTACTGGGGGCTCATAATCAATACATACATCAATTGCGTGAAGAAAACATTTGCACATTTGTTGCCATCATCATTCTCAAAACATACTTAGGCCGCTGGTGTCAGCTACTCACATTTCCCCTCTCTCACTATTCCCCCTCCCCCATGAACCACTAATAATTTACAAATTGTTATTTTGCCATATTGTACACTGTCTGATGTGTCTCTTTACCTACTCCCCTGTTGCCCGTACCCCAAGGAGGAGGTCATATGTAGATCCCTGCAATTGGTTCCCCCTTTCTACTGCACCTTCCCTCCAAACTCCTGGTATCATCACTCTCACCACGAGTCCTGAAGGGATCATCTTTCCTAAATTCCCCATGTTTCCAGCTCTAGTGTACATCCCCTGGTCTAGCTGAATTTGCAAGGTAGAATTGGGATCATGATGGTGGGTGGAAGGAAGCATTTTAAAAAGTTGCATATCTTGTTGTTGTTACATTGTACCTTGACTGGCTCATCTCCTCCCTTTAACCCCTCTGTAAGGGGATACTGTTTCATCTATTGATAAGCTTTGGGTCCCCAATCTCTAATCCCCCTCATTTTTTTTGTGCCATCACTGCCTCTGGTGGTTGTGGGCGCTACCCAGTGCTACCCGACTCCTGAGAGCCACCGCTGGATTTGAACCGCCAAGCTTGTGGGCCGCAGTCACGCACTCAACCACTTATGCCACCAGGGCTCAGACCGCTCCCTCTCATTTTTAATGATATAATTTTTAGTTCTTTGATGCCTGATCCCTTTGACACATCGTGGTCACAAAGGCTGGTGTGCTTCTTCCTTGTGGGCTTTGTTTCTTCTGAGCTAGAGGACTGCTTGTTTACTTTCAGGCCTTTAAGACCCCAGATATTACATCTTTTGATAAATGGGCACCATCAGCTTTCTTCACCACATTTGCTTATGCACACCTTTGTCTTCAGTGATAATGCAGCATCTCACATCCACTGCTGGTGGATCTGTAAGCATGTACAGTCACTATGGAAGTCGAATATCTAGAACAGATGGAAATTGAGCTACCATAAGACCCAGCAATCTCCCTACTGGGCTTATACCCAGAAGAGACAAGAAACAAACCACGGCCAGTGATCTGTGCTCCAATGTTCATCACAACACAGTTCACAATTGCAAGGAGTTGGGAAAGCCCAAAATTCCATCAACTGATGAATGTATTAAAAACCTGTGGTGCATGCACCCCATGGAGAACTATGCATTGCTGAAAAGTAATGATGAACGCATGATATATAGGGCTGCATGGGAAGAACTGAAGGGAATTATGTTAAGTGAAGTAAGCCAAGCACCAAAGGAAAAGTACAGCATGAGTCCACTGAGGCAAGCTGAAAAACTGCAAAATAGGCATAAAGGGGTCATGGAAGGAAAGCTACTATAGACACAAATTCCTGGGGTGAGAAAATCCACTTTTATTAAGCTGATTCTGACCCTAGCTACACCTGGTATGGAAGTAAATAGACTCATTTTTATCCTGAGAAGGGCCTGGATAGTTTTCCAGCAAGGACCCCTCAGTACCATCAAGGCTCCCTCTGAATATAAAAGAAAATGCAAATATGTTGCTACTTGCACGATATTTTATAAAGAGTGACATTTCCTTTTGTTAAAGTAAACCATTTGTAATTATTTATTTCGCATACCACAAAAGTTAATTCTTAAATGAATGTTACCATGCCACTTTTTTAGAAACAATTCAATTAGATAAACTAATATAATCACATGATTGAACACCCAATACTGGTCATTAGTACAGTTGGTCAAGTTAACAAGAATCTTGAGTCATTCCATAATCTGTAGCAGGTGTTCAATTAGAATGTGATTCATTATTACTGATTATCTAAGAAGCCAATAACTTCATGATAAGCAAAGTCTTTCTGCATATCAAGAACTTATGACTTACCCAAATTTAAAGGGGGAAAGGGAAATGTGGGGAGTTGGAATTAAAAAATAAAGAACTAAAGGGAAGAGGGGAAGAGGAGCTTATGCTGAAAGGGTTCAAGTAGATAATGTAGATGAATGTGGCAACATGTGTACAAATATGCTTAATACAAACAATGTATTGAATGTTGTAAGGACCCTCAATAAAATCTATATTAAAAATACTTTCACTGTAGACCTTTCTTTGCCAACTTAAGGTGAACAAAAGAATGTTTTTATTTAGTTAAGCACATCAAAATGATTGTCATCTGGGAGGGTAGAAAATGGAGGATCAAGGATATGTGGAAGCGAAGGAGAAGTTCAGGAAGCAGGAATATCAAAAACCAATGTCAGTCAAGTCAACACCAACTCATGGAGACGCACATGTGTCAGAGCAGAAGTATTTTCGATGGGGTCGCTATGGCTGGTTTTTAAAACTAAATAAACCAGACCTCTCTTCTCAGGTATATGAGTTAACTTGAACCTCCAAATTTGAACCTATGGTTCAGTTAGAAGTCCTGTATGTTCACTGTTTACACCAGCTAAGGGGTCCTTAATTCTCAACATAAACTTGAATTCAGCTATAATCAAAATTTCAATATATTTATTCATATGGAACAATTAGAAATTATACATAATTTTAATTGCTTCCTGCTCTGCAATTAAATTAATTCCTTTATAATTTCTATTTCGAGAGTACAGTATTGAAAATCTCATGGGTTGGGTTTCCACTAAGAGGAAATGTAGTACATTCTTCAGTTTCTCTTTGATTAAGTAGTCCACAGAGGCAGCTTTAGAAATATTCAGTTTCTAAATCTGCAGGTGTCATCCTGGATTCCAGGAGAGCTACAGAAGCACAGAGAAGTGTCTTTCAGTTCTGCTCAAGGGAGCCACCTACTGTGTTCCTTTTACATTGTGCATGCTCAATCTAGACATTTCAGGAGAAATTACATTTTGAAAATTTAAAATGGCCTTTACTCTTAGGTAAGTACTCCAAAGAGCTGAAATCAGAAAGTCAAATATCTACCTGTACAATCATATTCATTTCATTTCAACACTCTTCACATTAACCCAAAGCTGAAAACAATCCCTATGTCCATCACCAGATGAATGGATAAATCTAATGCAATGTATCCCTAGAGTGGGATATTTTCCAGTCATAATGAGACATAAAATTCTCTCAAGCTACCATGTGAAGGAATCTTTCAAACACAGCACTGAGTAAAATAAGCCCAAACACAAAAGGACACATATCGCATGACATATATGAAATAACTAAAATAGAAAAATACATAGAGAAAAAAGCATATAAGTGGTATCCAGAGTTGGGAGATGGAGGAGCGAGCAGTTATTACTTAAGTAATACTGAGCTTCTCTTTGGTGTAATGAAAAAGGTCAGGAGATGCATAGTGATGATGGTTGCACGACATGGTAAAGGCAAATAATGTCACTAACTTTTATGTAAAAAAAAATGATTAATCCAGCAGCGGCTCCCAGGAGCAGCGCTGGGTAGCTCCCATGGCCACCAGAGGGCAGTGATGCCCCCCCAAAAAAATGATTAAAATAACAATTATTTTTGTCACTGAACCTCCCTTTGAAATTACTGCACGTGGAAAGCACAATGATCCTTCTCGTGAGAAGGAATGGTGTGCACAAGACGACTTGGCAATAATAAAGTTCTTCCAACGGAACTCAATTTGTAGTAGGAAACATCACTGACCCTGGGCACAAAAACATGCTTAGTGTGAATGCTTTGTCCACATAGCAGATTTCTGCTGTTTATTGCTTGGAACAGATGTAAGTTAAATTGAACAATGCATTTAGGGCAAACCAACCTTGATATAAGGATGGGGAATGGATGAAGAGAAGGTGTGCAGATTCATGACTTTATCCCCTCAGTCTTCAAACTTCTTTTCCTCTCATTATACATCCAATTATCGGAACCTCAAAAAACCATGAGATAAGTAACTACAGAAAGGGTCCCTAACCCAATGTATAGAAGTAACCATTATACAAAGTTTATATAAAGCTTTACTTATGATCAGTGAGTTACAAGTTTTCCACCTACAGTCCTCCGCTCTGCGAGCTGAGCTATTGAAGGGTCCACAATCAGTAAGCTAATGATTTTTTTTTTAATCTTCACCATCCAAGTTCCATTCTTTAGCGCTAACTAGACTTTCCATGTGACTAACTCCTATTTATACTCTGCACACCCTTAAATACTCCTTAACTATCCAGAGATGCTTCTATCCCTCAGTGCCTGCTTCTTTGGTAATAGGTATTATTCCTCTATGACTTATTGATTGTTGCATTACAAATATCACAAACTTCATGGTATATGCATATATATCATATATCTTACATAAGTACTATGGATCAGAAATTCAGGAGCTAAGTGATTTGATGACAGGTTTGTCATTCTCATCAGAATGTAAAAATGATGTTGGTCAGAGCAGCAGTCATCTGCAGATTGCAGATAATCTGAAGACTTGTCTGGGGCTAGGGGATCCACTTAGAAGTTGGCTCATTCATGTAGTTGTTGCCAAGAGGTCTTGAATCCTCTTTGCTGAGGCTTTATTTCTTTGCCAAATAGATCTCTGCCTAGGACTACTGGAGCATCCTCACAATATGGCGGCTAGCCTCTTCCAACACCAGTGATTGAACAAAGGGGAAGAAGGATCATGATGGTTTTTGTGAGTTAGTCTCAAAAGTCACACAAATTTTCACTTCTCCCAAATTCTATCCAGTAAGTTTGTCACTAATGCCAAAGCCATGCTTAAGATAAGAGAAGTAAGGATGCACCTTTTTTCGTGGTGTGTAGATATACTTTAAAATCAACAAAGAGCACTTTAGGATATCTCAGAATCTGAAAATACAAGGATAGCAATCTAAATACTGAAAGGATTCTCTGCAGGATTGTGTGGTCTGGCAGTAACACAGTGCATATCAGGAGAGGTTTACTGACCATTAATCACCTGACAGAGAACTGCATACAGATGATCTTCATTCCAAGTGTTAGAAAGTAGATATCATATAGTTATTTCTGTACTAATCTTGTAGTAAAATTATTTCATAAAGGATGGAGTAAATTATTTTACTCATAGATTTTTAGGACTATACCTCTAATCATTTTCCTTGTTTTTAACCAAATATTTTCATTTTATTTTTCTTTCAAGTTTGATTTTCTTCAGCTTCATGTCTACATAGGTTTTGGAGAAGTGTTTCGGGCAGCACTTTCAGGTCTAAATTTGGGGTGGGATCATTTGTTCCTTCCTGGCTTCACATGACCACCTGACCATGGTTCCTGACCACCTTGCTGTGAATGGCACAACTCACATAACAATGTAGCTCCACATGCAGTTGGGAAGCATGTGTGCCTCAGAGACACTTGCTTCAGAAATATCTCTGACGGCTGCAACCTCCACGATGCTTCTTATTATGAACCTTTGTCTTTGGGCACCCAGTGGACACAGTTCATGCAGTGAGTGGGCTGCGCACGGCCATAGTCTGTTCTTTGTCATTTGGGACAAGAGATGTGAGAGAAAGGCTATTCCTCTAGTGCTCACGAATTATTCTGCTAAGAAAATGCAAGGACTTTGAAGACTAAATGTCAGTTAGTATACAAAGATATTCATGATATCTGAAAATATAACTAAAGATGTTAATATTTCTAAGACAGCAGTGCAAAAAGAAATTTACAGAAAATTGTTTGATGACTAGCAACGAAGTCATCCATGATGTTATATTTATGCTTTTGCCAAATCTCACAGTAATTTCTGGGGAAAAAAGGTGGAAACGTGCCATTTTTATTTTGTGATGGGAGTAGGATTGAGGCTGATGATTAATATTAATATAAGCAGACAAGTAATTAATTTTTTTCAGAAATAAATCAATAAAAACTAATCAAATTAGATTGGCATAGTGACAAAAAGCCTGTTTGTGTAAAACCTTTTTTTTTCTTCCCATTTTTCAATTAGCAATTTCAAAATTGGAAGGCTGGTAGGATAGCTGTTAAGTGTTGGATTGCTAACCAGAAAGGAAGCACCACCAGTTGGTATGGGGGCCAATGGTGAGGCTTTCTGCTCCCGAGACAGGTGACCCTCTTGGAAGCCCACAGGGCAGTTCTACCCTTTCGTGCAGGGCCGCTGTGAGTTGGAAGGAACTCGTGGCAGTAAGACTGATTCTACCATTTCCACATCACACGCCAAAACACCTACCCTGAAAGCTTTAGAAAAATTTAAAAGCCTTTATGGTTTTCTTTGTGGAGGGAGGCAGGCCAAAGGCATTTTCAATCAGGATACAAACTAGTTCTAAGCTTCACTGAAAGAAGACAGCCTACATGCAAATTACACCAAGTGCGCATTTTCCATGGTTTGTACGTGGTTGGGTGTGGTAGATAAACAGTAAACACAAAATGCTAAGGAGCTCTGGCTGACCAATTATGAGCTTTGGAGACTTTCTCCCTTGCAGGGGGGGGGGGGGGGGGGGCATTCACTCGGTCCCTCTTACAACCTTTCTAGTTACAGTTAGAGAACACGAGTAAAAGCCCACCCACATATTTCTATGTATCTCCTCTTCAAGCAAACAGCATGTATTCCAGACACAGGCTTCCTTGTGCTTTGTGTAAGTTTTAAAGTGACAAACTTACCATCACCAACCAGCTAAGAAGTCTTTGGTGTCTGGAACTGTCCAGGCTGTCCACGTTCAAGGATTTTGTGATAGAAGACTCTTTTAAAAGGATGGGTCTCTATGTCTAGATAACCTTGCTATTTCAAGTACGGTCCATAAAAGAACAGCATCAAAATGCTTACCGTTGTTAGCTCCTGTCGAATCATGATAGCTCCTTAGACAACATAATAAAACAATTGAAAATGCCATGGCTTAGATCCAGACCCTTCCTTCTCAAATACTTTAAAGAGTATACTCTAAATACTTCTTTTTAATGCTTTAAAGAGATCTCATGCAGCAGATCCACCCAAGGCAATGCATCTTTTGGTCTCTGGACTGCTGTTCCCATGAACTTTGATTGGAGACCAAACAACACCAAATCCTTGACAACTTCAATCTTTTCTCCATTTAGCATGATGGTCCAATGAGAGGATTTTGATCTTCTTTACACTGAGTGGTTACCCATACTGAAGGTGGTAATCCTTGGTCTTTATCAGCAAGCGCATCAAGTCCTCCTTCCTTTCACCAAGCAAGACTTGGTCTTCTGATTATCATGTCGGGAAGTTGATAAGTTTTCCTCCAATCATGGTGCCACATTCTTCTTCATATAAACCAGCTTCTCTGATTGTTTGATCAGCATACAGAATGAACAGGAATCATGAGATTTTACAAGCCTGATGCACACCTTTCCTGATTTTGAACCATGCGGTGTCCCCTTGCTTTGCTACCACCACTCCTTCTTGATCCATGTAGAAATTCCGCATAAAAATATTAAAGTGCTCTGGAATTCCCATTCTTCTCAGGATTATCCTTAGTTTATTATGGTCCACACAGTTGAATGCTTTAGCACAGTCAATGAAACACAAGTAAACATCTTCCTGGTGTTCTCTGCTTTGACTCACGATCCATCTGAAATCAGCAAAGGTAACCCTTCTTCCATGTCCTCTTCTGAATCCAGCCTGTACTTCTGGCAGCTCCCTGTCAACATACAGCTGCAACCATGTTAATCTTCAGCAAAATTCTACTTGCAGGTGACAGTAATGATTCATTATTCTATACTGAGCATTCAGTTGGATCATATTTCTTCAGAAAAGCTATTAATATAGTTTCCAGTCCTTCTGCCAAATTGGTGTCTTCCAAATGCTCCGGTATACTGAACACTTCCGGGGTTGCATCAACTTATTGAAATATAGCAACTGGAATTCCCCTCATTTCTAGAGTCTTGTTTTTCACTGATGTTTTCAGTGAAACTTGAACTTCTTCCTTTGGCACCATTGGTTCTTGCTCCTACAATGGTGGAGAGTAACTTGGGTTTGTTTTTTTGTTTGTTTTGGTACAGTGATTCTGTGTATGGTATTCTTTGCACCTTATTTTGATATTTCCTGCATTATCCAATATTCTCTTCATGGAAACATCTCAAGGCTTGGATTTTTTTTTCTTGAGTTCTTTAATTTGAGATATGCTGAGCGTATTATTCCTTTTGTTTTTCTAGTTTTAGGTCTTTGTACATTTTACTCTAATATTTGTCTTTGTCTTCTTGAGCTTCCCCTTGAACTTTTCTATTCAGCTCAGACTTCCTCATTCCTTTCATTTGCTTTAGTTACTGTAGGATTTAGAGCAAGTTTCAGAGTCTCTTCTGACATCCACTTTGATCATTTCTTACTTTCTTGTCTTCTTAATGATCATTTGCTTTCTTCATGAATGATGTTCTTGGTGTGATCTCACAACTTACCAGGTCTTCTTCCACTAATATTCAAGATATACTCATATGCCGATCTCCCTTTGTTTGCACGTAAACAAGGAAGTGTGTAAATATATGCACAAAAGATCAGTGCTTTACTACTTTCATAGAATTACCATCCAAAATTGAAGATCTGTTCTGAGTCAGAAGCAGAGTTATATGCTCAGATGTGAAATTAACAAACACTCAGAAATATCACCCTCAAGTATTTAGAAAGCAACTACAATCATTTCCCCCCCTCCCAAAACGAAAAAGAAATTTGAATATTTCTCAGTAGACTAAGCTCTTACTTTCTTTTTTAATCTAAGCCTGGTGAGGTCATTAGGGTGCCCTTGCTTAGTCTCTTAATGTTGCTCAAAGAGAAATACCACTAGCGGGGGGCATTATGAAACAGAAACTAGTGTTTTCATAGTTCAAGAGTCTAGAAGTCCAAATGCAGGCCATAGTAAAGGCTCTATGTGTGTGTATACTGTGGGGGAATCCTTGTCTCAGCTTCTCTAGACACCTGTTCTCCCCTTCTCTGGAGATCTCTCTCTATGGTGTCAATCATCCTCCATCTGTGCTTGCTTGTCTCTATGCCTGTTGCGCTATTTTACATGAGAGAAAGCAAAAAAAAAGTATGGCTATAAAGTTTTAGAGGCCTTTATTTTATTCTTTTCATAAGAAAAAAGTGGATGATTTTATTATATCAGATAATGGCTAACAGTATAGAGAAAAATGTGTGATTTTGTGTTTACCTTTAGATATGTATTACAAGTACCAAGTCAAATATAGTATTTGGAAGATCTCATTATCACTATTAAAAATTGCTAACTTGTAGCAACAATTTACTAATCAAGTATTAAATTACTAATAAAGACACTCACTCCTAAACACTCAAAATTTAAAGCAGTATAAGGAAATAAATTAACTTAAATTGATGAGTCTTTAGCACAAACTAATAAACTACTAAAAAGCACCAAAAATAATGTGAAATTGTGCAAAAAATATATATGAAGGAATTATAAACCAGAATTGAAAGACATCGGAATACTTTTACAAAACCTTTTGTAAGTCCCTCATATTATTTGTGGGATTACTGAAGCCAAATTATTTTATCAGCTACTCAAAATCTAAAACAAATATATTTGAATACTGTATTTTTCTATCAATAATACAAGAATGACTTTTAAGCCTCTTTTGTGCTAAAGGAAAATCTCAAAGCATTTTCACTGAGCGTTTCTTGATATGAACATGTAAATAAACTTCATCTTCCTCCAAGGGAGGAAAACTTAAAGATTTAAGAAAAGGACAACAATAGCCAACTGAATCTGCAATAGTATTAATAAATCAGACATTAAAATGATCTCTAGGATAAGACTAGAATAATCTAGTTCCAATTAATTATTTGTACTTTACACAAATGAAAAGGCATGTGAGTGGTCTTTAAGAAGTTGGAATATTCATAGCAAAATTCACTAGCATCATTGAGCTCACAATAAAACTATCCTAAAAATATAAGATCCAAAGCAAATAATTCACACATATATGAATCTTATGTCAACTCATTCTGTACTTAGAGTTAAAAGTGCTGTTTAGGAATACACTCCATACTACAAGAAGTAAAAATTTGATACACACTTAATTTCATATTTGGGAATTTCTGAGTCTTATCAGGGAAAGGTTTATGGAAATACAAAATAAATCTACTCTATAGTAGGGCAAAGGATCTCAGGAGGCATAATGGGTTTTGCTTTAGGTTAGCAGTTCAAACTGGCTAGCTAGTGCATGGGAGAAAGATGAGATCAGTAGCCCCCAAAAGGTACTCATCACCCCATAAGGGCAGTTCTACTCTGTTGTGTAGGATCTCTGTGAATCAGAACGGACTCAATGGCAGTGAGTTTTGTCTTATGGTAAGGCATATAACACAAACCTGAGCATTCAGTTAATCACATCTGTATCTTAAAGCTAAATACAGTGGGGATGTATTAACGAACACTTCATGGAATAATAAATCCACCATTCAAAGGGCTAACATTTTCCAAAGCCTAATCATGAATATTGAAAATGTTTACTTTAATAAACTGTTTTGAAAGATGGCCATGGGATAGTCCTTGGATGAAAAATCTAAAGAGGTAGAGCCAATGAAACGGAATGAGGACATGTGCTCTAATTTGAGTTGCCACTCATTAAATAATTTCCCTTCTGATCATATTGCACCATAAACCTAAAAGGGCATGTAAGAGCACTTTAGTCCCCCAATGTAGCACATCACTCATGTGACTATAAAAACCATCAATCTCATACCCAGAACAAAGCCATACATTTGCAGCCACAGAAGACAAGACCTTAAAGAAGACCATTATTAGAAAGAGGACCCGAGCAAGGAGGAGAGGCTCACGACCCAGAGGAGGAGGTGCTGCAAGTAGTCATATCCCGAGACCAGCAAAGCAAAACACAAGGTTCTCTGCACTGCTGACGTGACTTCTTTGGAGGCACCCGTTGGAGTGAGAGCTGTGCTGCTCTGCTTTTCTCACCCAATAACTCCCAAGTGCCTGGTCTATAGAGATGGTTTTGAAGCAGAAATATACAAATGTGAATCTGTTGCTTCTGAACATATTCTCCATTGTAGTCTCTAGGCTTCTGAAGATAGTGTTTCCATCACTGGGACGCTTTTATCTTGGATGGCTAACTGCATGATCAGCAATTTGAAATCACCAGCTGCCAAGTGAGAGAAACATGGGCCTTTCTACTGCTGTAAAGAATCACAGTCGAGCAAACCTACAAGGGGCGTTCTACTCTCCTCTGTAGGGTCACTCTGAGTGGGAATCAACTAACTCGATGGCAGTGAGCTTGATTTGGACTGGAACTCTTCTCCAAAGAAATCCTTCCTCCTCAATTGACACCACATCCAAGAGGCAACAGTTTGATATCCTCAGGGCACTCAAAATCATGTCCCTTTTAAATGATAAGTGTTGAGGACAAAAGAAGCCTGACGGGTGCCTCAGCCCTGGTGGCGTAGTGGTTGTGTGCTGGACTGCAGCCCACTGGGATGGAGGTTCAATTCCAGCAGCGGCTCCAGAAGAACAAAGGCTGGGCCTCCTATTCCCACCACCAGAGGCCAGTGATGCCCCCTTCCCCCCAAAAAAGTCTGAAGGGTTAAGACTAGGACTGTAAAGTAAGGGATCTCAAAGAGATTATCAATAAGCCAGCCTCTTAGTAGCATTGAAGAAGGATGCTCAAGGAATGGGAAGAAATTCCTTAGCGCGACCATCCTGGACTTTATCTTAGCAGTGGAGTTGAAAGATGAGGCTCTCTATCCCATATAGGATTACAGTGTCAAGAAAAACAAACAAACACACAAACAGGGCAGCTCTACCGTGTCCCATAGGGTCACTTAGCATTGGAATCAGCTTGATGGCACTATGTTTTATTCATTTGAGGGAGCCATGGGACAATGCAACAGCAGCTCTTATTTACCTTTGTAATTCAATCATGATCTCATTGTTATGTCCTCATTAGCTTCACTGAGAAAATCCTATTCCCATTGATTTAGTGACTTTAGGACTGTAGTACATATAATTGAGGGGAATATCCAAGGCATAGGAATCATCCTCTCCACTTTACAAACCAGAAAGAGAGCTCAACTTATCTGGTAAGTCTCCTCTAGCTATGGTTCCAGCTATGAAGTGGCAGAGCAAATACTGTGTCCGAGCTAAGCGATCCCAGCAAACAGTTGTTGCCTCATATATGAATTCTTTCTTTGAAAGTATCTTCATCTTATAATTTGAAAGATTGTTGCAGAACCATATAGCACCGATCATGCTTTCCTCTTATGAGATTTCACAGGGGTTTTGAAGCTATAGTGAGAAAAAAAACACCTAGAGGTGGCTTACATTTGTTGTTGTTATAGTTACATGCAATCGAGTCAACTCTGACTTGTGCAACCCTCTACACAAAAGAATGAAACACCGCATGCTCCTGCCCCAGCTTCACAATTACTGTATATGCTAAAATATAAGCAGACCTGAGTATAAGCCGAGGTACCTAACTATTACGTGGGAAACCAGTAAAACTGATTGACTTGAGTATAAGTCTAGGGTCAGAAATGCAGAAGCTATTTGGTGAGTTTCAATAATCAAAACAAATGAAAATCAAATTACTAAAAATTGAGACACCAGTGGAGTAATGGATTTAAATAGCTATTCTAAATAAAAAAAATAAATAAAATGACAAGTCCTTTAACATTAGTAAACCAGCACAGTAGGTGGAAAATAGGTTCAACAAAAACAATAGGTATCAACAATAATGCCTTAAGAGTACTATTCCCTGAGGATGCAGCCAACCAAAAACCTCTGCAGCATGCTCCCACACCCACCACTAGCAGCAGCGAGCTGACGATAAGGGGAGCTGCTGGGTCTGCTTACATCACCTTTGGTTCTTGCTCATATACTACATCCTGAAGTAGTAGACTATTGACTATTGTCTTTGGTACAACAACTCTGTGTATTCTATCCATATTCTATTAATACTTCCTGCATCATTCATATTTTTCCTACATTATCTTTTAAAATTATCTTTTTAAATTCGAAGTCTGTTTTTTATTGTCTTAAGTTCTTTCAGTTTCAGATATGGTGAGTAAATTCTTACCTATAGATTTTCTAGTTCCAGGTCCTTGCACATTTCATTACCTTTGATTTTGTCTTCAAGAGCTGCCATCTGAAGCTTTCCCTTTGGCTTCTGACCTTCTCCTCTCTTCCATTTACTTCAGTTACGCTCCCATTAATAGTAAGATTCAGTCTCTTCTGACATCCACGTTGAGTTTTTCTTTCCAGTCATTTTAATGATCTTTTGCTTTCTTCATGAATTATGGGCTTCATATCTTCCCAAAGCTTATCAAGTCTTCTGTCATTACTTCAAAGAATCAAATCTATTCTTGAGATAGTCACAAAATTCTGATAGACTCAAGATCATATTTAGGCTCCTTTGAACTTGTGTTAATTTCCTTCAGGTTTTCCCTGAATTCCCATAAGAACAATTGATAGTCTGTTCCAGAGTCAACTCCTGGTCTGCTTTTGCTGCTGATATGGAGCTTCTCAATCATGTCTTCTCACAGATTGAGTCAATTTTATTTATGTGGATTCCATCTAGGGAAGTCCATGTATATAGTCACCCTTGGTGCTTTTGAAAATAATTTTGCTATGAACAAGTCCTTGGTTTTCCAAAGTTCTATCATGAGATCGCCAGTTCCTTTTCTATCACGAAATCCATATTTTTCAACTATGCTTCCTTCTTCTTTGTCCTCAACTTTTCCATTCCAATACCCAATAACTATCCATGCATCTTGATTGCACATCTGATTGATTTCTACCTGAAATGGTTGGCAGAAGTCTTCAATTTCTTCACCACTAGTTAATGTAGTTGGTGCGTCAAGTTGAATAATATGTTGTGTTGTTTGGATTTCTTAGAAGGCTACTATATATAACCAGATTAGAGATAGCATAGAACTTCATGATGGATTTAGAAGCTTCCATTCTGACAATGAACACCCTGCCTTTCCTCTTGATTGTGTTATTCCAGGCATAGTAAATCATATTACTTTCTCTTTCAAAATGGGCCAATATCAGTCCATTTCATATCAATACCTAGGATATTGATTGTCATGCATTCCATTCCATTTCTTGACCACTTTTCCAAAATTTATACTTTGAACATTCCAAATTTCAATCATTAGAAGATTTCTGCAGCTGTATCTCTTTATTTTGAGTTGTGACTCATCAGCAAATGAAGATCCTGGAGGATCCCCTCCCACAGGCTTTATCTGAGCCAAGTCACAATGAAAAAATCATCTCCTCCTCACTCACCTTTTCAGTGCCCTCAGACCTTAGGGAGCCATCAATTGGCACTATATATGACAATGTTCTGCTTCCTTTCTTTAGACTTTCAGTATTCAAAAATGCTTCAAAAAATGAATAAATTTTTATTGATTTTCTTTCTCTGGAGTGGGGAGATGAGTGCTTCTTCACTGTTTCTTCTTAGTCTAGAAGTTCCGCTGAACAAATATTCACTTTGGGTGACACTTCTGACACTTGAAAACCCAATTACATAATTTCCAGCATCACCATAAGACACAAGTCACCACTGTATGACAAACTGACAGATAGGTTACAACAAAGTAACATTGATCTTGGGTGTCTGACACCACTCTCTCCAAAATTAGCAAGAAATGGAAGACCCAATGTCATGCTTCCTAGTGAAGCTATAATTTCTTCAAACCTTTGGAGATAAGTTCAGATAACTTGCTGTTATTTGGTTTTGTTAAGTGTACATCAAAGGTTTGTGAGCACTTCTTCAAGCAAAATATATAAGGAGAAGCCAGTCAAATATTAATTTGCTTGAGATTCTACCTCTCTGAAACTTTTGTGTTTCAGAAAAGAGGAAACTGAAAGAATTGTCTCCAAAGTTTACCATAAAATGGAACTATGGAAAGTTTATGAAAGAGGTAAAATTAAATCACGCACGCCAGTCTTGTGGTCACATTTGTGTAAGGCAGAGTGCTACACTCATGAGGGAGATAGCAAATTGTATAAGAGACCACACCAAAAAGTCTTATGATGGCTATTGGTAGGAAAGAGAGAATGGCGATAAGAGGTTACATGTGGTATAGGGTGCAGGCAATTCAGTCGAGCCATGAAAAGTTAGTTAGCAAATGCACTAGGCCAATGAAATAGGAGAGGGCATTCTGCAGTTTTCACCAAGTGATCCACAAAAACTAAATCTAGTGCTGTCATGTAGTTATCAGCTCAATGCCCCTCGTATAAGAGAACTAAACTAGTCTATTGGTAAATTTGCAAAGAATAAATTAGACATCTGTATCTTGTCTCCACTCACTTTTTGGGGGGCAAGCATTCTCTGCATCTCTACCCATATATTTTTCTGGGCAAGTTGTAATGTTGATGAGATCTGCCCCACCCTGACTGAATATCATTCAATGGATGTATTTGGTCCTTGTACTAAACTACATCATTCATAAAAATGAGACAGGTAAGCAGAGTTACAGCCCAGAACAGTATGTAGAATATAGAAATAAATCAAATATCACTGGAGGAACAAGAAGGCAGATCTCCTCTTTATATTCTAGTGTCATGCACCTTTGTGCCATGCAATATCAGTGACTTGTTTGCCACAGAGAAACTCAGGTAGGACTAGAATTGAGTAAAAGCACCATAGATTTTAAAGTGAAGGTTCTCTCTCAGTCCAAAGCTGTGGTGTTTGACAGAAGGGGGGAAAGAAGCAAGTATCTAAAGATCAGTTAATGCCAAAGGCCAAGTTTAACCTTTTAGAGTTTGTTCACATTGTCTTCTATAGGAAGGTCATATGCACATTATTTCCCTTAGTCTTATACTTTAATATAAGGATGTGGGTTATTATTAGTTGCCATGAATTTGTTGCTGAATCACAGCATAAAGCAAAATGAAGCAAAATCCCTGTCACTGATAGCATTTCACTTGGCTAATTCATGGAATTAGATCACCAGGTCTTTCTCCTAAGTTCATCTTAGGCCAGAAGCTCTGCTGAAGCTATTTGTTGTCATAGTAACATATAAGTGTCCACCCAGAAATGAGTGGTGACTGTACTTTAAGTACTCTGACTGGAAATCAAACTCAAGTCTCTGTGTACAGAGAACAGCCAGTGTCTTTGTCAACATGTGTTTATAAACTCAAACACCATTTCCACGGCCGCGTAGTTCTGACGAAGAGCGACCCTCTAGGAAGGAGCAGAACTTCCCAGTGGGTTTATGAGACTCTAACTCTTCACAGGAGTACAAAGTCCTGAAAAGTGGCTGGTGGCTGTGTACCACTCTGCTTGTGGTTAGCAACCCAAAGCATAACCACCATGCAACCATGGCTCCTATTGACTGTTTTATTAGTGGCCATTCATAAATCATGTCTGTCTCGGGTCACTCCTCTTTGCATTTGTGGTACTGTAACACTGTGAAAAGGTCATTGAGGTAGTTACATGATTTCCTGTCAACTTGATAAATACTGTACATACTTGTGTATAAGTCAAGTTTTTTTCCCTTTCCTTTTATTTATTTACTTATTTTTAATTAAATAATTTCATTGGGGCTCATACAATTCTTATCAGGATCAATACATACATCAATTGCATGCAGACCACATTTGCACATTAATTGCCATTATCATTCTCAAAATATCCTCCTATTACTTATGTCCCCGGTTTCAGCTGCCCATATTACCCCTTCCTCCCTCTTCTCCTTCCCCCATGAGCCCTTAATAATTTACAATTATCATTATTTTTTAATATTGTCCATTGTCTGATGTGTTGCTTCACCTAATTCCCTGTTGTCTGAACCGCAGAGAGGAGGTTATATGTAGATTCTTGTAATTGGTTTCCCCTTCCCCCACCCTTCCTTTATCACCACGCTCTCCACTGATCCTGAAGGGATCATCTGTCATGAATTCTCCATGTTTTGGCTCCAGTGTACATCTTCTGGACTAACTGGATTTGTAAGGTAGTTTTGGGATTATGATAGTAGATGGGAGGAAGAATTTAGGAACGAGAGGAAAATTGCTTATTTCATCATTGCTACACTGTACTTTGACTGGCTCATCTCCTCTCTGTGACTCCTCTGTAAGGGGATGCTGCTTCACTTATTGATGGGTTTTAGATCCCCAAGCTCTACTGTTCTTCATCTATAAAGATATAATTTTTGTTCTTTGATGCCTGATACCTGGTCCCTTTGACACTCATGGACACACAGGCTGGTATTCTTCTCTGTGTGGGCTTTCTTGCTTCTGAGCTGGATGGTCGCTTTTTCACTTTTCAGCCTTCAAGACCCCAGACACTATATCTTTTGATAGCCAGACACCATCAGCTTTCTTCACCATATTTGCTTATGCACACATTTGTCCTCAGGGATCATATCAGGAAGGTGGGCAAGCAATGTTATGATTTTTTGAAGACTGATTACACATTTGTCTTCAGTGATCATGTTGGAAAGGTGAGCATCATGGAATGCCAATTTAGTAGAACATAGTGTTCTTGTGTTGAGGAAGTACTTAAGTAGAAGTCCAATGCCCCTCTGCTGTTTTATTACTAACCCTATAAGTATATACACATAGATCTATTTCCCCGTCATCATATATAAATACATTCACCTATGTGCATGCCTATATTTAGACCTCTATAAATGTCCTTTACCCCACCTCCAGTTCTTTCTTCTATTTTCTTTTATTTTCCTCTTATCCCACTATCATGCTCAGCCTCCATTTGGGTTTCAATAATTTCTCTCTGTTATATTACTCCAGATCAATCCCTACCAGGTCTCTCACATCCATCTTGTCACTGATTTTGAATCACTTGTTGTTCCCTTATTCCTGGGTTGGGTTGGTCTACACCACCTCCTGTCCCTCTCCTCCCCATCTCCCAACAACTCCCGCCCCCCGCAGCCCCCGGAATCATCAGTCCCCTTGTTTTCTCCTCCAGACTGTTCATCCAGCCTATCTTATCTAGATAGACCTCCAGAGGTAACAATATGTACAAAAAGCTCAAGATATCCTAAGATGAAGTGACCAAAGAAAATAAAATGATGATAACAACAAAAAAAAAAACCAATGTCAAAAATATATCTATAAATAGATAAAAGATAATAATAATAACTCTTCTTTTTGAGTTTGTTTGTTTGTTTGTTTGTTTGTTGACCTCCAAGAGTGTCCCCTGTTTGAGATGGATGGGGTGCTATGTACTGGCCCCAAAGTATATCCTTGGGACTCCCTCAGGAGCTCTATGCTCTGTTGCACACCCACAGTGTTTTTCCATGGTGTGGTTGGGTCAGAGAGGGTGCAATCCCGACCCTGCTTCTCCATTGTGGTCCCCGTAGGGCCTTAGATCACTGAGGGATGCCATGTTTAATAGCGGGACCAGCCATATGGTGCTCTCTGTGCATTGATTGTTCTGAGTAGAAATATCATCCCCAAGCCAAGTGTTTCAGCCCATTTTAATGCAGTCTTTGTGGTAAAATTAGGTGTCTTGGCTGATATTCAAGTTGACTTAAACTCGAGTATATGGTGGTAAGTCTAAGGGTGTTGTCGAGGGATTTGTTTCTCTAGTTCAACTGGTCTAACACATTATGATACCTAGAGAGTGGGACACTAGAAAAAACAATTATGAAGATGGACAGTAGATGCTAGTGTTGTTGATTAATCATTGGGCTGCTAACTTCAAGGTCAGCAATACAAACACACCAGCAGCCCCTTGGAAGGAAAATAAAATTGCCCCTCAAAGACCTACATTCTTGGAAACCCTAGGAGCAGATTCATTCTGTCCTACATAGAGTTGCTATGAGCTAAAATCGACTCAATGGTGTAGGCTTATGTTTGGCTTATACACCACAAGTCATCATTGAAAGCAAAGGTGTTGGCTGAGCCCCGGTGGCATAAGCGATTGAGTGCAGGACTGCAGCCCGCGGGCTTGGTGGTTCAAATCCAGCAGCGGCTCTCAGGAGCAGCACTGGGTAGCACCCACGACCACGAGAGGTAGTGATGCCCACAAAAAGAAAACATTAAAAAAAAAGAAAGCAAAGGTGCTAAAGCCACTGCCATAATGAGATGAATGAAATTATAAAAAATTAGTGGATGTATAGAACTAAGATGTTTGTTATAGTCCAACCTAAATGTCTATAAAAAGAATATTCCACGTCTTCTAAAAGAAATGAAATGAGTCTGTTCACTTAGCTAATTCAAATATTAATGTTAAATTCTATTGCACTCCCACAGCAAAAATTTGAGTTTCACCAATTTTGCTTTAAATGAATCATGCTTCATCTTTTATGTTTGTGTCATAATAAATGCTGCAATTATAATCAATGGGAAGATATTATAAAGTAAAAATTTAGGTTAATAAAATAATTAAAACAAATCACTATATTCTATTTTTAGATATTCTTCTATTCTAACATGATATATCTAAAAACTTTTTTTTCTATTCTTTGATCTTACAAAGTATTCAGTGATTTCATCACAATCAAGTGGGTGGACAATGTCTGCTCCCAAACATCATAATCAGAATACATCCAGTCTTTCTTGAATTCTTAGTGTGCTCTGAGCGTTTCAGTTCATTAAGAATGTTAGTGAGCATTGCTGTGTACAGTTTGTTATCATTAAATTTCGAGATATGTGTAAAGCAACTTCAAATTGGGCAATACACATTGTATTATTTTTTAAAATCATTTTATTGGAGGTGCACACCACTCTTATCACAATCTGTCTATGCATCCATTGTGTCATGCACAATTCTACATTTGTTGCCATCATCATTTTTAAAGCATTTTCTTTATACATGAGCTCTTGGTATCACCCCCTTATTGTTCCTTCCCCTCCTCCACCTTCCTTCCCTCATAATTCCTTCCCTTGATAATTTATAAATTATTATTATTTTTCATGTCTTACACTGACCATTGTTTCCTTTCACCCTCTTTCCTGTTGCCTTACCCTCAGAGAGGGGTTAAAAATAGATCATTGTGTTCGGTTCCCCCTTTCACCTCCCACCTTCCTCTTCCTTTCCTGGTATCACTACTCTCATTGTTGATCCTAAAGGGTTTATCTGTCATGGATTTCCTGTATTTTCAGCTCTTATCTGTACCTGGATGTATGCTCTGATGTAGCCAGTTTTGTAAGGTAGAATTGGGATCATGATAGTGGGGCGAAAGAAAACATTAAAGAACTAGTGAAAGTTGTATGTCTTATCGGTGATATACTGTACACTGATTGGCTGGTTTCTTCCTTGTGACTCTTCGGTAAGGTGATGTCCAATTGTCTACATAGGGGCTTTGGGTCTCTACTCCATCTCATTCACATTAATATGATTTTTTTTGTTCTGGGTCTTTGATTCCTGATACCTGATCCCACTGACACCTCGTGATCACCCAGGCTGGTGTGCTTCTTCCATGTGGAATTTGTTGCTGCTCAACTAGATGGACACTTCTTTGTCTTTAAACCTTTAAGACCCCAGACACTATATCTTTTGAAAGCCAGACACCATCAGCTTTCTTCACCTCACTTACTTACACACCCATTTTATCTTCAGCAATCATGTCAAGAAGGTGAGAATCACAAAATGCCTGCTTATTAGAACAAAGTGTTCTTGTGTTGAGAGAGTGCTTGAGTAGAAGTCCAAAATATTCTATCTTTTATTAAGGAATCATGTATGCCTACATGAGGAAATATTTTTCAAGGTTCTATCTTCTTATATCTCCTGTAACAATCAAATTCTCATACTTTTTGAAGTTTGACTTTAAGTAACTTAGATAAGCCTCATGGATTTCTTGAATGTCATGATAAAGCATATCAAAGATATTTGAAAAGTAAAATTTTCACTTATGGGGCAACATAGCTGATTTAAATCACAATACTGTGCCTCTTTACAATAATCAGGAGAAAAAAGTAGACACAGAAACCTCTGAGTTCCCAAAATGGAGTTAAACTCAAATGAATCAAAATCTGTAATCCCCAATGGCTGAGGAATTGAAGAGAGAACTGGGAGAAGATTACTAACTGTACACCTGTCTCTCTACCAGTCACAATACTGACATCTGCTGTGACGACAATGGTCAGACTCAAGACATCTCACCCGTGTAGCACCAGCAACTGGACTAAAGAGCTCATTCCTGTGGCACAAGTATCCAGGTCTCTGCTCAGTTCATATGGTGCCAGGAATCAGGCTATGGAGTCGACTTCTGAGGTGTTGGGATCCAAACTTCTGCTTGACCCATGTGGCACCACATTAGAGAGGAAACTTCCACTGCTTTAGTGTTTAAGTCTCTGCTGAGTCTTCACACGGTCAGAGACTAGGATCCAGAAGCACATCTTTCCCTACCCCGCCAATCCCTACATGGTATCAGCAAGAAATCTAAAACACATGACTCTGCAGGCCATAGGGTCAAGCGGAGACCACTCCAGATGCAAAAATTCCATTTCACTGTGACTTTGTAAGATCGTTCTGACCACAGTTACAAACCTGCTAGACCAAGCTAAAAATTAATACAACCAGGGTTTTTTGGTTACTTCCTTCCTTTAGTTAATAATTTCCCTCATTTATCTTCTTCTCAAATTCCCAGTTTTTCATTTTTTTCTCCAAATTACCATTTATTTATCTCTATAACCTTTCTTCCTCTGATTTTCTTTTTCCTCTTCTTTCTTCGTTCTTGTTACTTTCACTTAATGGTTTCATTTATTTCTTTCCAGCACTGCCTGGCCCCCTCATACAGAACAGCAATTCACCCAACACCATCAACTGCAGCATAATACCACAGAAAGAGCAGCCAATCACAGTCCACACAAATAAATAAATAAGAAATAAGAAAAATGAGTACACGCAATTGAGAAAATCTCAGGGTCAGTGGAATATTCTGAACCAAAGGTTCTGGAACTAAAAAAAGAGAAAGAATTCATAATAATTATGCTCATGTACTTTCAACAGTTGAGGAAATGTTCTAGACTAGAGGTGTTCACGCTTTTTCAGCATGTGAGCTATTTCTAAAATGATCAAATCAACATTACCTACCAACTACAAAAATGCAAAACATATTTATTTATTACACTTATTCATAAATGCATCGAGAAATCTTTATATGCACAATGTATGCTCATATACCATGCATAACCACATGAGTCCATATTATAAAACACAATACCATTAACTTAGTACATTCTTTGTCATGACTTGAGTTTACTTTGATGACATGCACTGAATGGAATGAACTAGGAATGCATAGTCCGGACAGTAGCTGTTGACAGCCAGCTTCAAGCACACTTCCAAATGATCATCAGTCATGGTGGGATGGTACTTGGACTTCATGATCTTTATGTGGGAAAAGGCTGACTCACCTAAATAATGCAGTCAAGGAAGTAGCACATTTTCTCATGTTTGGGTACTTCCCCTCTGCAGGTAAGTTCCAGAACTGTTCATGTGCTCTGGACTTCAGCTGAATGTTGGTTATAGTGTCCAAATCTTCCATTCTGTATGAAAGTGATATGTTTTTGTCTACTTAGTTGCTCCAGTTTCCCCACTCATTTTAATATCTTCTCTTATGTTTGAGAGAAAAAAATCCAAGGTCTAAAAGTTGGCAATGACTTAGCTTGTCAGTTTTGCTGTTTTTAGCCCAGTTGTTTGTGCATGCATTTGACACCTAAGATTATATCTGATCTGATACATCTGGCTGTATATCAAATAAGTGATGGGATTGATGATAGACTTATGTCTATTTTTTAATGCCATGCGATCTACCCACACTATATTTGCGATTGACTAGTAGATCACGATCAATGTATTGAGTACCCCTGGTCTAGACAATAATGGGAAGAAACAGAAACAGTAGAAACTCTACAAAAATGAAAGTTCCAGAAGATAAATACTAATATAGCAGAAGTTGACAACGTAAAAAAAGAGATGAGAAGCCGAATTAGTGAACTTAAAGATAATCTCCTCAACCACAAAGAAATGGCTATCAAAAAGTACAAAAGAATCTGAAGAAAGCCTAAGAATTAAGTAGGACACTACCGAAAGAAGTAACCTATATCTTGATGGTATTCCAGAGCAAAAAAAAACAAAAAAATAACACAAGAAATCATGGAAGAAAACGTTCTAAAACCATAAAGAAAACAATCGTTTATAAGTTGAATGGACTTGAACAATTTAAGAGACAGCCAAACATGCTACTTTCCAAAAGAAAAAAAAAATTATAACATATCATAGTAAAACTGTACAATTTGGAGGGAAAGGGGGAAATCATGAAAACAACTAAGGAAAAAGCAGTCTCCTACAAAAGAATACGCTAAGAACGTGCTCAGGTTTATCAGCAGCTATCATGGATGCAAGACCATAGAGTGACATATATAAAATCCTGAACAACAACAAAACACCCTGCCAACCCAAAATCTTGCATCAAGCCAAACTATCCCTCAATAAATGAAGGAGAGAGAAGAGTACTTCAAGATAAGGAGAAAATAGGTGTATCCTCAGGGGTGATCACCATGCTAGGGCCACACAGGGAAGAGTCATACCCACCTACCTCAAAGAAGCCCCTGAACCAAAATTGTAAACTCCTGTGCCTTATGTAATCCATTTGTCTTAGTTAGAGCCTTGATGTGGATCAAGAGTCATAGTTAATTATATTGTGTCAATCTGTCTTCAAACAGGTCTGTGTGCCTTTTAAAGTTTCATATCTTTTTTAAAGCTACACATTACATAAGAACCTTAGACACCGTTATGCTCTTCCGCTAATGGTCTGGCTCATCCAAATGATAAGTCTCTGAAATTGTCTTATTTTTGACACTCTTTATGGCTTAATGTGTCTTTCTTTATTTCTCTTTCCACTCCAATGTTTTTTTGTATGCTTTTTGTTTGCTGTTTTTTACAAAGAGAAGCAGAATGGGAAGGTGGCAAAGGGAAGGAAGGGGGTGGAGTACAGAGAGAAAGGGGTAGGAGATATTGATGGGATGTGAAGGTATGGCTTTCAAATTTGAAACTGAACTCATTCCCACGTTGGAATATCAAGCATCAAGATCAAAAGAGAAGACTTCACCTAAGGACCAACTTCAGTGGGTTAGGAAAGAATGAGGAAAAGAAACAGGAAAAATGAGGAGAAAGTGGGGTGAGGAAGGATACATTGAAGAGACTGCAGTGTTTGAAAGTATATAAAAATGATTATTAAGCTGACAGTCTCCTTTGTGTGCCTTCACCTAATTCAAATTTTAAAATAGCTTTTAAGTAAAATGTGGGTGAAATAATTTAGTTCACTTTTGCTTTTATTGTCATGCGAGATGCAAACATGCCAGTGATGGTCACTTGTATCTCTTGCATAAGCTGAGTTTTCAGCACATTGTTTACGCAGTTTTTGTGATTAAAATTAAGTGCCTTGGCTGTTTTTCGGTTGACTTGCACTTGAATTGATAAGGTATATGTTATGTGCTTCTGGAACTTTATCTTTATCACTCAATACTTCTGTAGCATGTTTGTTTATTTATACTGCTTCTGCAATAGCGAACTGCTTATAAAGGGTTTTCCTTGTATTTTCAAATAATGTCCTTACATTTTGTGACTCTCCTGTTAATAAACAGGAGAATTCTATGGAGACCGTGACTTGCCCAATGAAAATGTTGCAATGTGTTATTCCACATAACCAGTATAGAAACATACACTAGCATCTGTATTTTGTCAAAAATATATTCAGCTTATGATATCACCTTTTTTTCTCAAATATTTTTTATTATGAAGTACCGTAAGTGAGTTTTTTACATTTCTGGTCATCAATTTTGTATTCAATAGTTTAAACTACTTATCAACTCCTGATTAGCTTACCTAACCCCTTACTTTGATTTTTCTTTGTTCTCTTGTAGATAACTACCTTATCTTTCACCCAGTCACTATCTGTTAACCCTCTAACCGGTTGTTTCAGCTTCCCTTTCTTGAATCATTTACCTTTTTAATTGTCTTTCAAATCAGTAGTGATGCCTTAGAACGAAAAATTTTAGGAACAGAATTTAGCAAAAAGTTATTTAGCAAAAAACTATCTCCTTTTTGTGTCCAGTTTTTAGCAATATTTTCTAAAGCAATGTAAAATTCTTGAATTGCAAACACTACTGAAACACTACTACACAAAGGCATTCTGTCATTCTGTCTTTAAGTAAACATGTTTTAAGATCGTCCTATAGATGTGAACTGGCATCAAACGTATGTAGAGTAATTTTGTTTTGCTTTGCTCTGTTTTTGTTTGGGGATATCACTGCCCTCTGGTGATGGGAGTAGGAGTCCCAGCCTTGGTGCTGGACTTGAACCTCCAACCCAGTGGGCCACAGTCCTGCGCACAATCACTGTGCCACCGGGGCTCAGCCCATATGTAGAGTAATTTATAACAGCAAAGAAAATCCATTTTCCTCCAGACAACAGACTATTGTGCAACATATCCTATGAGCTTGAGTGTACGTCCAACGTGAAATTTGAAAATTACATTTTCATTATACCCTGAAATTTCCTGTACAAATTTTCTGTACGTTATTTTTTAATGTACTTGTATTCTGTTGACTTTGCCAAGGCATTATACTGTGTGAACAATAACAAACTATGGAGAACCTTGAGAAAAGGGAATTACATAATACTTTGTTGTGCTCATGCAGAATTTGTACTTGGATCCAAAGACAATCTTGCAAACCAAACAAGGGAATACTATATGGTTTAAAATCAAGGGAAGTATGTGTCAGCTTTATATCCTCTCACCACACTTACTCTATATGATAAGTTTTATAAGGTTATTATCTAGGGACAGAAGTTTCAAACAACTGGCCTCTAAGCTACAAAAATCAGTTTACAAGTTTCATATAAATAATGAAGTGCATGATTTGCAATTTCTTCAGTGGCATGACCTTTTAAACTCATATGTGTGATTAATTATTCAGAGTATTTTCCATCTGTTGGTGATGCGTATCTCAAACATTATGTACAAGGTCTGTATGAGAAGGATTTGGAATGGAATCTACCAAAAAACTTAAATATAGAGCTATACTTATTTCATAGAAAACTGTAGATTAGACATATTGACTTTATCACATTGTTTTAGATACATGATAAGTTATTTCCTCTCTTAACTTAAGATGTGACCTAATAAAAATGGATCAAGCTGAGCAATAAGTCCAAGCAACTCCTACAAATTTCTGTTTTTTGGGTGTGATAGCTACATAATCTGGTGTCAATTTGAGAAGATTATATGAGTGAAGGGGGGGGGGGGTCTGGCCTGTCAATCAAGATATATGTAACCAATGAGACCTCTGTAAGGGAATGGCCTTCTCCTGAGAATTCTGGAAATTTCTAACTATCCTCCTTGGAGGCAGAAAAGACTCTCTCTACTCACTCCCTGTGAGACACTCTACTTACAATACACATGGCGTTATGCTGAGGGATCCCATGCCCTGGGAACTCGAGAAGTCACATGTAGACCCCCACCAGCGCTGAGATGCTCATGATGCCACTGGACCCAGAGACTTTCTACCCACTGGCTGGTGATCATCCTGCACTTAGCATCATGGCATGTGCTTCATGAGTCTGAAGAGGACTTTACAGATTGGTATCGGACATATGGGCTAGTATCGGACTTAGGGACTTGGACTGAACTGAGTTGGAATGTTTTCTTAATGTATAATTACCTTTTATATAAAACTCTCTCTTAAATACAGATGAGTTTCTATGGTTTTGTTTCTTTAGTCCACCCAGACTAACACAGTGTGGATCCAAATACTTCATTTGTTCTTCCAAAAGGTAGTTCACAATCAGTGATTTTGACAATAAAAGCAATACTTGTGTAAGAGCTTTCCAGTACTTGATGCTCATAATTAATTTATTTTTCCATTTCACGAGATAAGCCAAAACCAAAGAATGATAACATAAAATCTCTGTGGAGAGAGTTGTTTTTGTATTTATCAATCTTATTTGAGTTGCATCAATACTAAATCCATTCATAGCAAATCAAGAATTAGATGGTTTAGCATTGGGGAATTTGCAAGCAAAACAATGTACAGAGCTGATGGATGAAGAATGCAGTAGCCACTCCTTCTTAAAATTTTCAACATTAGCTTTGCTCCTTAAACATGGGTATGTAACAGATAGGAACAGAAAACATGGGGAATTCAGAACAGATGATGCAAGTAGGACCAGTGGTGAGAATGGCAATAGCAGGAGGATGGAGGGAAGGTAGAGTAGAAAGGAAGAACTGATGTGACAAAATAATAATAATTTATAAATTATCAAGGGTTTATGGGGGGCAGGGAAGGAGGGGAATATGAGGCGCTAATACCAAGGACTTAAGTAGAAAGAAAATGTTTTGAGAATGATGATGGAAACAAATGTACAAATGTGCTTTACATACAATGAATGTATGTATGGATTGTGATGAGTTGTATCATCACTATAAAATGATTCTTAAAACAGATGTGACAGCAAATGAGGTGGATAAAACTAATGACATCTGGCTACCAAAAGAAATAGCATCTGGGATCTTAAAAGTTTGAAGATAAGCAAGTTACCATCTAGATGAGAAGCAACAAGGCCCACATGGAAGAAGCACACCAGCCTGGGGGATCTTGAGCTGTTAATGGGATCAAATATCAAACATCAAAGACCCAGAACAGGGATGAGCCCCGGTGGTGTAGTGGTTGTGCGCGGGACTGTGGCCCACTGGGATGGAGGTTCAATTCCCGCTCACAGGAGCAAAGGCTGAGCCTCCTACTCCCACCGCCAGGGCAGTGATGCCTAATAAAAAAAAAAGACCCAGAACAAAAAGTTATATCAATGTGAATGAGGGGGAGGGTTGTCCCAAAGCCCACCTGTAGACAATTGGACATCCCCTCAAAGAAGGGTCACTAGGAAGAAATGAGCTAGTCAGGGGGCAGTATAGCACCGACAAAACATACAACTTTCCTCTACTTCTTTAATGCCCCTACCTCTACCCCCACTACCATGATCCTAGTTCTACCTTACAAAACCTGCTAGACAAGAGCTTGTACACTGGTGCAGATAAGGGTTCCCAACACAGGCAATCCAGGACAGATAAACCCCTCAGGACTAATGATGAGAGTAGCCATACCAGGAGAGTAAGGAAAAGTTGGGGGGAGACAGGGGGAACCTATCACAATGATCAACATATAACCCTCCCACCGTGAGGGGGATGAACAACAGAAAATGGGTGAAAGGAGACAGTGGTCAGCGTAAAACACGAAAAAATAATTATAAATTATCAAGGGTTCATGGGGAAGAGAGAGTGGCAGAGGAGGGAAAATGACGTGATACCAAGGACTCAAGTAGAAAGAAAATGTTTGAAAATGATGGTGGCAGCATCTGTACAAATGTGCTTGACACAATGTATGGATTGTGATAAGACCTGAAAGAGCACTCAATAAAATGATTACAAAGAAAGAAACATTCTGGATCCCCACCTTTTCGCTTATCATTCAGAAATTTTCAACACCAATTTTCAAATTGTTCGTTGTGTTGTTTGCAATCACTTTCCATCTTCCATTTCAGCAACTTAGATTAGCAGAAGAAAAAGTATACCACGTGTGCTAGATGGACTTTCCTAGCAAAATAAAACTGATGACACACACATATCTAAGAAATAACTTCATGAGAAGATGGAAATAAATATCAAGGAAGCAACCCGCCTCATCCAACTCAAGTCCTTGTTTCAGTTGCTAGCTGGAGACCTGTCCAGATGCACACAGCTACATGTTGATGAAATGGGAAGACAGAGCAGGAAGCTGGGAGATCACAGACCTGTGGCTGCAATGACTCCTGGATCCAATATCTGTAGGAACATGACAGGGTGCCAATAGCTCCACAGGTCTGAGGCCACTTGCCCCCCAAACAGGAAGTAGAGGGGCAAGAGAAAGAACAATTCTCCATGCAGGCTCTTGTATATAGGTCACTCCCAAGTATGTCATTAAGCTATAATCTGATTAATAAGTTATTTTCTATTTTTTACTTATTGTCTATTTTCACCTGGACAGAAAAACGTAACCAACACAACACCAAAAAAAACCCAAATCAACAGCAACACAAAACCCCACATTTCTATTATAGATGCAACAATATCAGATTGTAAAGTGAAAAATTAATTTCACTTTCTATACCATTATTACTATTAATATTATTTTTAATATAGCAAGAAATGGATTCAGGATTCAGAACAAATTATTATCTGTATTTCTATTAGTATTGCAACACTAGAAGTAGTAGTACAATAATTTGTATCTATTAAGTTCAGTGTGCAAAGTTTCATGATTAATTTTGCAATTGTCTAAATGTATTTATAAATACTTTTCCTTTTATCTTCTCAAACTTTTATTTTGTGCTCCACTTGGTAAGGAATTTTCACTCCACCTCCACATAAAGTGATGTTACTTGTAATATGCTTTATTATACCAAATAAATTTGAGTAAAATAAAAATGAAATTTATAAAACAAAGAAAATTTACATTTGAAAATTAGAGAGTAAAAACCAATTTGAAACATATAGTTTTGATTCTTCAAATTTGAGAGAGTCAAGAGAAATATACTTATAAGGCAGTCAGGTATAATTTTATTTATCTGTTGGTGAAACTTTTGCATATCTCTAGATGTGTTTTTCATCTTGAAAACATACTTAAGACCATGCACTAAATTTCCTGCTTGATGCTGCAGCTTCACAATTCACCAGACTCCTATTGATAGTTGACTTGGATAAGAACGATCACAAAGCATATGATACAAAAGGTTATTCTCTCTCTCTCTCTCTCTCTCTCTCTCTCTCTCTCTCTCAATATGTGCTTTGGATTATTATTTCCTTCTTCCTGTTCAGCTTTGTTTTCACTTCTTATTGTTTCAGTTGAGTTTCCAGTTTGTGAAGCACAGGAGTGGATTCATAGAGATAATAACTGATGCAATGATTTCTTGAAGAGGTGGAGTAGGATGAGGAGTGGGGAGGGTAAGGGAATTTGAGGAGCAAGCAAGAGATGTGGAGGTGGAGAGGGAGCATTAAAACTGTCATGATAAATACACAATTCTTTTCAAAAACTATCTTACTATGGAAGTGTTTGATATGTGAATATTATATCAAGAAAGATAAAGGAAAAAGAAACAACAAAAAAATATGTGCTTTGGTTTGCTTCATGCAGAATAGGACCAGATACCTCGAGTCACATGATTATGAGACAAATTGCATGTTATTATGTGGTCCATGAGATAACTGAATATGAAATTATACCTGATCAGTCTGAAAAGAAATTATAACTGTTTTCATATATAAATGTGTAAAATTTTGTATACAAATTTGTGAGATTGTTCAATTCCCATAATCAATGATGTGTACATAATTGGTATAGCAACATCACTCCTTCTTGATAAGAAAGTTTGTTTTATGAGTCATAAAAATGTTTCTTCTAAAAGTCAATCTCAGATATACTGAAAATAAAATATATTTGCATAATGTTTTTATCTATATTTTCCCAGTTTATTCCCTCAAGATATTGCCCAATTTTCTTATGCAGAGAGAGGTAAATACTGAATTTTGCATCCTCTTCATCACATATTTTTCCTGTGCCTACAGAAGTAGGTCATTATTGTACATTTTGTGATTATCATGCCAATGGTCTTTTTTAATAGATGCATCCAGAAAGAATATGTTGATTTTGCATGGTTCAGAATGTATATCCATGGAAACCTTTCATTATCTGTGTGATTTGATTATTTTACCCTTTGAATGGTCGGGGAAACATCTCTATATTGAGAACTATAGGCATCTTTCATTTATTTTTTTACTACTCTCATGCAGTCCATTATATGATATAATGCAAATTATACAGCCATTCTTCTGCTGATGCGTCTTTAGATTATTTCCAGATCGTGATTATTGTGAGCGATGTTATTAACATCTCAAAGCATTATGGAAGTCTCTTGAACATATATGTCTACAAGGGAAATGTTTGACACTTAGCGGACTTGTTGTTTGGGGTGGTGGAGTCTGTTCTGACTCATAGCAAGCCTACATACCACAGAATGAAACACTGCCCTGGTCCTGCGCCGACTTCGTGGTTATTGTGTGTCTGAGTCCTTCCTTGCAGCCACTGTATCAACCCATCTGGTCAAGTCTTCCTCCCCTCCCCCACTGCAGTCTCTATAATTTAGTAAGCATGATGTTTTTTTCCAGGCATTGGTCTCTTCTGTTAATAGGTCCAAAATAGTTGAGAAGTATTAGGTCTTGGGTAGAGTGGGAGGAAAATGTGGAACAAAATTCAAAATCATAAGAAAGGGCAGGTTTTCTGGCCAGATCGTATTTGTTATTCACCTGAAAAATAAATACAGAACCAACATCCTTATTTACCGTTCAGATCTAGAACCAAACTCACTCCTTCAGTAGAATAACCAACCATCTAAGAGCCCACAGAGCCACATTTGTCTTTGAACAGAGAGTTAGGAAAGAAGGAGCAATGGAAGTAGGAAACAGAGGGAGACCATGGTGCTCATTATGGTCATAAGATCTTCAATAGACATGTTGAATCAAAATGTGTATGAATTATCAGAGTCTGCTCTCTAAGCCTTCACCTACAAGGTTTTCTTTTGTTATTTTTTTTTACTTATTTATATATTGTTTCTGGACATTGTTTTTTGTTTGTTTGTTTTGGCCATCATTTGGTTTTCTTTTGTTGCTTCATCTTGTGATGTCTTGTTTTTCTATACACATTATTATCTCTGCAATTCTATCTAGATAAGATTGGCTGGATGAACAGTCTGGAGGAGAAAACAATGAGGCCCATGGTTCCCTGGGGAAATAGGAGATGGGGAGGTTGGGGGAATGGAGATGGTGTTGTCCTTCCCAGGGATAAGGGAACAAGAAATGATACAAAACTGGTGGCAAGGTAGGTGTGAGAGCCTGATAGGGCTTGATCAAGAGTAATGTAACAGAGATAAATTACTGAAACCCAAATGAAAGATGTGCATGATAGTGGGACAAGAGGAAAGTAAAAGGAAATAGGGGACGGAACTGGGAGGCAAAGGGCATCTACAGAGGTCTAAATATAAGCATAAACAAAAATGAATATACATATGATGATGGGTAAATAGATCTATGTGCATATACTTATAGGGTGAGCATTAAAGCACCAGATGGACATTGGGCCTCCTCCACTCAAGTACTTCCTCAATACAAGAACACTTTGTTCTATTACATTGGCATTCCATGATGCCCACCTTCCTGACACAATCGCTGAAGTCAAATGTGTGCATAAGCAAATATAGTGAAGAAAGTTGATGGTGCCCAGCTATCAAAAGATATAGTGTGTGAGGTCTTAGAGGCTTGAAGGTAAGCAAGTGGCCATCTAGCTCAGAAGCAACAAACCTCACATGAAAGAAGCACAATAGCCTGTGTGATCATGAGAGGCCTAAGGTAGCAGATAACAGGCATCAACGAACTAAAAATTATATTATTGTAAATTAGGGAGACTTCAGACTGGGGACCCAAAGTCCATCTCCAGGGGAAAGGACATCCTCTTACATAAGGATTGTGGGGAGGAAATGAGACAGTCAGGGTATAGTGTAGCAACAAAGAAATTTGCAGCTTTCCTCTAGTTCTTAAATGCTTCCTCCCTCCCACTATCATGATCTGAATTCTACCTTACAAATCTGGTTAGACCAGAGGATGTACACTGGTACAGATAAGGACTAAAAACATGGGGAGCACAGGACAGATGATTCCTTTAGGACCAGTGGTGAGAGGGTAGAAGGAAGGAAGGTGGAGCAGAAATGAGGAGTCAATTAAAAGAATCTACATATAGCCTACTCCTTGGGGTATGGACCACTGGGAAGTGGGCAAAAGGACACATCACTCAATGGACAATAAGACAATGATAAGAATTTATAAATTATCAAGGGCCCATGAGGGAGAGATAGTAGGGAAGTGGGGAAGGAGTGGAAAAAGGAGGAACTAATTCCAAGAGCTTAAGTGGAAAGAACATATTTTGAAAAGAATGATGGCAACAAATGTACAAATGTGTTTTGTATATCACGGATTGTGTTAAGTGTTGTACGAATCCCCAATAAAACAATTAAATATTTTTTAACCATTCTCGTTTCTAAGAAGCATTATGGCTACATCTCTTACAAATATATTTGTTTATTCTCATGGAAATCTGTAGCCCTGTCAGTATTCATCAACAGTACCATAATTCCAATTCAGCAATTATTCTTCCTTATTCGATAGTCAACTTTCACAATCATACAAGAGAATACCATGGACACCATGGCTTGTGGCAAGTGCACATTGGTCCACAAAGTAATATCCTTTCTTTTTAACACTTTAAAGAAACCTTGTGCAGCAGATTACTCAGCGCAATGTGTCATTATGATTGCTGTTTCCTTAACATTGCTTGTGAATATGAGAAAGACAAAATTCTTAACAACTTCAATATTTTCTCTACTTACCATAGTATTATTTGTGGTGTAGTTTTTAGGATTTTTGTTTTCCTTACAGTAAATTAAGGATTTACATTGAATTAATTTAGAGGATGGTGATTGTCAAATATTCAAGGACTGTAAATTATTTAATAAAGTAACCCTGTCAATTTATAGCTGACCAGTAGCAGATGTGTACACTCCCTGCTCTGTTCTGGTAGGTAGTTGTATAACTTGACATTTTTATTTGTAGCTCTTAGAGAATATGATTGTATTTCTTTGTTGCTTTAACTTGTATTTTTCTATCAATAAAGTTGAGATTTCTTTTCCATATTTATTCTCTTTCTGGGTTCATGGAAGGCCTACTATTATTTTTCATTGGAATAGCTTATTCTTATTAATTTGTAAGAATTATTTGGTGACTCACTATAAACCTTTTTGTTGAATTTTGAACTTCTTTTGTTAAAACATTACTTCCAATATATTTTGCCAAAAATTTTTAGTTTTGATCTGCTTAGATTATGGAGCGTTTCCTTTACATTTGTAATTATTTTATCAAAGAAATGCTACCTGTCTAGGATTTATAGACTTATTGCATGAAGTTGATTTCTAAATATTTTTTGATTTCTAAATATTTAAGGCTTTTCTTTATGCCTAACATTTAAATCCTAGTCTGACAAACATTTTTATATACAATACGATATCTATATTAAGTTTTACCTTTTTAAGTACCAGTTTTCCCAGGCTCTATATTCCATTTATCTCCCAGTTCCCAGGCTCCATTGTTGTTGTCGTTGTTTCTCAGGGTCTACCTTATACCAAGAGTTTATAAATTTCTGTTTTCCAGTTCTTTGATCTATTCCAGTGGTCTCATTTTATATTACTATTTTTCCAATAATGTTTCAAACTAGCATAGCTTCAAAATGCCAACTAGACATGTTCATTACCCTGTTCTTCTGGAAGTGCTTTTATCAATTCTTGGTCATATTTTTATGAAGATATAAATTAGTTTTAATAGTGAATTAAAATATTGCATTCTAGTAAATTTTCTTTATTAACTCTAGTGTTTGCTCTTAGATGATTGGAGGATTTCGTATGTGTGTGTGAAACACATTTCATTTTGTACCTCTCAGAGGACAATACAATTTTATTTCTTCATAGATATAATTTTGTGGTTTTTTTCCTGCCTATCATTTAGACTGAGCACTGTCTTCTATCTCATTTAATATTATATTTCTATATTCATGAAATGTCTATTTATTTCTTTGACTCTGTAAATAGTGATAGTTCTATTGTGTGATCATCCTTATCTTGTTTCTGATTTTAAGGGAGTGCTTCTAGTGTTTCAATATTCTGTATAATATTTGCTGATGGATTTTGTAGCTATATTTTATGAGACAAAGGAGTTTCACTTTGATTTTAAGTTTCCCGAAAGTTTACTTTCATGAATAACTGTTGATTTCATTGAATGCCTTTACTTAATTTAATATGACAATGTTGTTGTTGGGTATGTCCCATTCAGCTCCAACTCTCAGAGACGCAAGGGGGCATGAGAGAAGGACAGAAGGGGGATTGAAGAGCGGATGCCTGGGGGGCTCAAGGAGAAAGCAAATGTTTTGAAAAAGATGAGGACAACATATGGAAAGATGTCTGACAAAATGGATCTATGTATGGATTGTGATAAGAACTGTAAGAGCCCCCCAAAAATACATTTTTTAAAGAGACTGTGCAACAGAAGGAAGCATCGCTTCTCTTCGCCATCCTTATGCTTGTGCATTTCTTTGAGTTCATTTGTTGCAGCCCCAATGTCAATTCCTCTCATCAAGAATTTTCTTTTTTTTTCCCTTCGCTGATCCTCTTCTCTAGTAAGCATGATGTCCTTCTTAAGGGATTGGTCTCTCTTTGTATTATGTGAGACCAACCTCCCTTCTAATAGTCATTCTGGCTGTATGTCTTCCAATGCAGATTCGTTCTTTCTTCTGAAAGTTTGCGGTATGTTTCCTGTTCTTCACCAGCACCATAATTCAAATACATGCACCCCACTCCAGCCTTCCTGATTCATTGCACTGCTTTTACATGGATGCGAGGCACTTGAGAAGGCTGCTCTTTGCTTTAAGTGCATCTTAGTCTTCAGAGTCACAGCTTTTATTTTTAGCATTTTCACACTTGTGCGTGTCATTGTTTGAAGTGAACTTGTTTGTCACAAAGCTCCAAGTTCATCTCAGTTTCACTTTCATCCTTTGTTATGTAAGCTGTTCAAAGCACTCTTTAGGTTTGAGATCATTTGAACACTTTTAAAATATCTTTGGAAGCATATTTTTCCAGTGCAATATTTCATTTTCTTTCTTAATACTGATTCCAAAATAATACATGATTTTTAATACTAGAGAAAATTCTTGGAATAATACAATCTATAGGTATAAATTATGATATCTATGACAAGGATTTCTGCATCTATATTTATTAATTAATTGGGTGGCAGTTGCACACTTTTTTGTAATCATTGTGTGATTTGAGTGTTGTAAAATGGGTTGGGGAGTGTGCCCTGCTTTCCTAACTTTGGGAAACTTTATATAAACTGAAATTATCTTTAATGTTAGAAAATTGACATGAAGATCATTAAGGCTTCATACCTTATTGGGGAGAATAGATTTAATAAGATAAAACTTAAAAGTTTTATAGCTAGGGTTCCAGTTCAATCATGCATGAATTTATTCAAACCAAAACACAGGTAAGCATGTTTCTGGGATTATTGGATAGAGACAGACAACATCCCTCAATAGAACACTTATTGTAATCTCTTTAGGGTGCCTTAAAAAAAGCCTGATTAAAGCAGTGGTTTCTGAGGGAATCAGCTGGGCCATTTCAATTCAAGGCAGAACAGTCAGTTTAGGAGGTTATGGTGACTTTCTCAAAGAACACAGGGCAATTACAGGAACTAATTATATATGTCTTTCAATTTCAAACAACCTTAGAGAGAAAATGACCAAGTGAGGTGTGCCAGAGCATCTGCACACCCCTGATCATGGCAATATATCTGATCATTCTTCAAGGGTAGCCAGGGTTTTCCTTCAAGAATCACATGGAAAAATCTGACTTATGCATCCTATAACCCTGCCCTATGACCCTGCAGACTTCTTGCTCCCCAAAGTCCAAAGACATTTAAAGAAACCCATCTTGAATTCCTCAGTTATTCCATAACTGCCATTTTGTCCTGATGCAAATTTAAGAAGACAGGGAAGGGCTTGTGAGATGCAAACCGTACTGTCAGAAGTGTATAACTTGAAGCATATTTGGAAAAACAACCGCTTCACATTTTTATCACTTTATTTGAGAAAGGCTGCTAAGATTTTATAAGAGGACTTTTTGACTGTCTCATTCATCCAGTTGTGTTAAAGAGTGTGAAACAATGCATGAGTGTGAAAAATTCCTTCTGAGGCAAGGTTGCTCATTTTTACAAGGCCATTGCATAGCGAGAGTATAAGCTGAAGATATATGTCTTCTGATTCCGGATCAACAATGACTGAATCCATGCGTTGAAATCAAATGAATGAGCCAGAGACACCACACAATCAGGTCCAAGGCATTTCCCCCGACTTGCTAACTTATGGGCATCTCCAAACCTATGATCATGAAGTCTAACGTGAGCAGGCATAATTTTGAAACCGACTTTTTAGTTATTCACTCATCACAGATCTTTGATTTAGCAATGAAGATATTAATGTGAACTGGAGGCCTATAACCCTGGTGACTTTTTCCATAGCATCAGTGTGCATAGGGTACCAGTGAAAACAATCACTAAATGCAGATGACTGAATGTGAGACTTCCATCATCCTATCTGGGGGGTGATTAGTTTATTCACATCCAAGAGAGTTTACACACTCTGTTAAGGTCTCATAAAATGCAGTCAGTGGCATGATGCCACCTTTAATTCTGTACTGCTCGCTGCTTCCTGTGCTTAGAGTGGACTTTCAGCCAGACAGATTGTGCAAGGTCAGACCAGGTGCAGGAGTATATCTGCTGGTGACTCACATGGTTGAGGACAAGCTCTATGTGATCTTACGTTTACTGCACAGCTGTGCTGGAGTAAGTAAAGCTTGGAATTTATCCTCAGGAGCTCTGGCTGTAACTCCAGCTCTGCTATTTCCTAGTGAAGGAATTACGGATAACTCTGCAAGTTCTGTGAGCCTTCTTTAAAAATAATTTCCCTCAAACTGTATGAGCATTATATAAATTAGAAGAGACAATGTTTATGCAAGTACTCTAAAACCTATGAAGCAAATGTACATTGTCCCTAAGAGCAACCCGATACAATGGATGGGAAGCAGTGTGATATACTGGGAAATGACTTAATCTCATTGAGAAAATGTGGATTCACATGCTAGTGGTTACCTACTCTTGGAAAGGTCATTTGAGGTAAGTTACTTATGTCCTCTTGATCTTCAGTTTTTCTACATAAAAATGAACTTGTTTTCCTTTCTTTTTCTTCTTCTCTTTTCCTTCTTTTTGATGAAATTAGTGTGTTTTCATAAATAAATATGATAAAATATATAAAGCACTATAAAACACTGACAGAGGGTAGAAATCTGATAAATGCTATTTCATTCATTGTCCCACCACCATCTCTGTAAATTTGGTCAAATAAAAATGAACTTCTTTAAAACTTTTTCCATTTTTTGTGTGCCATTGATATCCAACTGATCTTCAATGGAGAAATCTCATCGCAATAGTAGATTTTTAAAAAGACACATTAGTTGAGTTTTGAGAATGAAAAAATTTGCCTTTTTAATCAGTGCTTGAATGCCACAATGTGGGTCTTCTGTCTGTCTGAGCCAGATCTCTTAGCAACATGGATATGTTTATCTTGGCCAAGATTAGACACCCATGAGGATCTGAAATCTGAGCTTGGAGACAGCCCAGCTGAGAATGATGCTAAGAATTGTGATGGGTCCTGAGTCCCGCTGAGCCTTTCCTTCCATTAGTTGTCCAGATTCAGCTGAGGTCTCACATTGGGAGTGGCAATCAAGAAGCCACTGTAGAAACTGTATCCATAAACTAAACCCCAAATACCTTCCATTGTGGCTTTTCAAGTTTACTTAATGGAGCTGCTAGATCGAGGTTAACTCTCTCAACCCATTTCTTGCGAGTAATCATCCACAAAAAGAGAAGAAAATATAGTAAATATTATTTTTATACTATAACTCCATGCCACAGTATAAAAATTAAGCAAGACCAGAATTGTGGCTTTCAACAAGTGAGGAATTTGTAGATAACAATTGACACGAGAAACTTAGCAGTTTATCATATTTCAGTCTATTATAAATAAAATTGGGGGTTTCAAATATCTTAGCCAAAGACTACCTACATTATATGATCCGCAACTTGAAGAGCGGATCGAGTGCCATCATTTGGATTATTTGTTGGATTGCACACCACAATATCAGCAGCTCCAGGGAACTTGCTGCTCTGAGGGAGGGTGAAGATGAGGCTTATTACTCCTGTAAAGAGTTAGAGTTTCAGAAACCCCCAGGGAGAGTTCTACCTTCTCCTACAGAGTTACCATGACTCAGATTTGACTTGATGGCAGGGACTTTTGAGACATATAGAGCCTTCATTTTCTCTGGAGCCTCATCCCACTTAACATCACAGCCTCTTGTCACGTCTTCCTAATCCTTCCCCCAGTCCATATCTAAGGCATTGTCCCCAAATGCAGCCCGAACTTGATTCCAGCAGAAAGCCATCCATCCTGGATGGGCCACACATCTCCAGATCTCCCCATCACGTCTGGCATTCCTTCAGCTTCTCTGGAACTAGGTGATTGATATATTGCTTTCCACATGTTCTCAAGTACCTCATTTGTAATATCTGCTCCTGCACACTTAAAGAGGGAAAAACGCCTGGGACTGCCCTTGGTATTTAACCACTAGCACAATACCTGAAAAGTGAACTATGGAGAAGAAAGAATAGTCAATAGAGTAAGAAAACTAGAGGAGGGCGTATTCTTCATCTAATAGACACAACCCGTCAGAGCAAGGTCCTGGCTAGATTAAATGAATGGAATGAGTCCTTTTGGAGTGTTCTCCTGTAAGACACTAACATAGGATAACAGGAAAAGAAATACACGTTGTTTATCTCTTTCAATCTATTACTTAAATAAATGACTTTCACTGGGTCATGAGTCTCCCTGGAGAACTGGTTTTGGCCAATGGATGGGGCACTGAGGAGAAGTTGGTGGTCTGGGTGTCCCTTTGTTTTTCATATTTTTAGATAATGACAGTCACTTTGGTGCACCAAACAAGGATCTTTGATTCTCTTTTTGTTCAAAAAAGTGATTCCTCCTATTTGAAAAGATACCTTCACGTGGGGCTACAGAGTTACTTTATCATCTTACTCTTATGCATCTGGGTATGTAGACAGGTCACCGAGTAAGAGAGTTCAAACTTAAAATTTGATGTAATGTTTACCTGGAACTCCTTGTTGATTCAAAATCTGACAATGATGTCTCCCATGAGGGTGATTGTCAATGTGTAAACTTAAGATTCCAGAAGCCTTCCAACTTCAACCAGAGAAAAGAGAATCAACAGAGCCCAAAGTTGATTCATATGAGGTCTGTAATCCTGCCATTCTCAAACTTTTTAAAACAATTCTAATAGCAGCCATCCTCCCCACAGAACTCTCTATTTCACTACCCTATTCAATAATGCATTGTAAAACCACATGGAAATTATAGAGTATACCCATCATTATCAGGTTTATAAGGTGCAAGCTAAAACTCAGAATCAAAGTTACCTTGGAAGAAACCATATACAACTCAAGATACCATTCTTCAATCAGAACAGCTTCCATATAAGACAGCTATTAGCTATTTCTTGGCTATGCTTATAAGAAATCTTCACTTTTGGTCTCTGAGACTGAGCATTGCTCAGAGCTGGTCTCTGCCTTGTTCAGAAAAGTGTTATAGTTTTTCACTCCAACAGGAGATCATTGAACTCCATTCCAATGGCAAGCCTCCTGGGTGGAGGGGGTCAGATCTCTTGTACCATGGACCAGGAAGACAGTGCAACTCTTTCAAATGCGTTTCCTGATTTCTGCCATCTTAAACTGCTGCTCATGCCACTGCTATGAGGTCTGGTGCCATGTCTTTTTATCTTCAGAGTTATAGCTTTCTCTGTCTCATGAGTCTACAAATCCTTCTGGCAAGGAGTAAGAATCTGAAAGATGAGCTATGTTCCCAATTCTTCTTGATGATAGTGTAGGCTCCTCAACATCCGTGGAATTACTCTTTTTGAAAGATTTCTCCTCCACCAAGACTACAAGCTGACTGAAATGCTTAGTAAGTCATAGACACCTTATTTGAGTAGCTAATATAATTAGTAACCAAATTAGGTACAATAATTTTATGCACCTTATTTGGATATTAAACTGTTCAATCCCTACAAGTGTTGTGGCCTTTCAAATGATCTCTTTTAGAACTATAACTCAAAATCCAGAAATTCACATATCAAGAGTTTCATTGCACTACATAGAGTTAGTTATTCAGTTGATAACAGATGGCCAAAAGCAGACTTTTCTGCCTCCACTGCCCTGGATTCCTCTTAAAGCTGGTCACTCCATTAAAGAAATGAGCATTCATGTGTTCATCCATGGAACAAATATGTATTGAACACCTTCTATGTGCCTGAAACCCTTCTGACTCTGGGGTTCCTGGGAGTGGTAACATTGGCATGACATAGGAACTTACGTGCTAGAGGGTAAAGATACGAAATCAGGAAGCTAGTAAATGGGCAAGCTAATTTTAGAAGGTGTGAGCCCTGGTGGTGTACTGGATATGTGGTGAGTTGTGATCTGAACAATCAACAGTTTGAAACCACCAGTCAACCCTAGGGAAAAAGACAAGGCTTTCCATGCCTGTACACAGATACAGTCTCAGAAGCTCACAGTGACAGTTCTATCCTGTCCTATAGGGAGGCTATGAGTTAGTATCAGCTCCATGGCAGTGTGTTTACCTGTTATGAAGGGTAATGTGAGAAATAGGTTATTATTCAGCTCTTTGGTTGACCCTCTGTAACTGACCCTCTATCATCGTCCCATTATAACCAATCCCCTCTGGTTGATCTTCTCTGCTAAAGTTTGCAAATAGACTTTTCAGGCTTACTTGTTCTTAACATCAGGTGACTCATACGGCAACTTGCATAAGGTCACAAGGCAAAGAAGTGGTGGCACCAGGATATGACACAGGTGCTCTTATCATAGAGTCCTCACCAATCTTTATGTTACATTGTCCTTACTTTTCCAATGGCCGTTAGCACTTCCAACAAAAGGAGGCACCAAAGAGATGACCACCATCTTCACAGATCATAGAAGAAGGATTTCTAATAAAGCCAGGGCACAGGAGCTAGCTATAAGAAGCATGAGCTGCATAATTTCATAAGAATTAAAGCATTCCGCTGAGCCCCGGTGGCATAGTGGTTGTGCGCGGGACTGCGGCCCACTGGGATGGAGGTTCAATTCAGGCTCACAGGAGCAAAGGCTGGGCCTCCTACTCCCACCACCAGGGCAGTGATGCCTTTAAAAAAAAAAAAGAATTAAAGCATTCCTAGAAAAAAAGTTAGAAAGTTTCTCTTCTAAAGATCTATGTAGAGGTTGACAAATTATATCCTATTACTTTGTAATTAAAGTTTTATTGGGATACAGTCACACCCCGACACATGTATATTAGCCACATCCACTTTCCTGCTGCAAGGGTAGAGGTGAGTAAGAGGAATATTTTCATATGGACGGCAAAGCCCAAGCTATTTGCTGTCTGGCCATTTGAAGAAAGTGTTTTCGGATACCTGATGTAGAATGAGAGCAGATCGGGTCTAAGCTGACAAGAATAGGGTGTTCTCTAAAGTCAAAGGGGAGTCTAAATGAAGGTTTAAGATCCCTTTAAGTTCCAGGGATTAAAGATGTATGTTTTGGTAGTCAAAACAGGTCCATTCCTAATGGGTGGGCCTCTCCTACATAATTCCTCCAGTTGTCACAAAGTTCTGATTTTAGCCATCAGATATGCCTTTGCATGCCCAACTTGTGTTTCAGTTTGTATGACTGACACTGGTTTCCCAAATTACACTCCACACTCCCAGTAAGCACAGCCTTAATGTCGTGAATGTTGGGGAGGACAAAATCCTTTCACCAGGGACCTGGGGTATTTTCACTGATGTACACTCTGCTTACACTGTGATTCGAGTTGGAAAGGAAGGGGTAGCCCATTTCTGCTCCTACATCCTAGCAATGATTAGTATTACTAGTATGGTCTCTATGATTATTGATTTTCCTTTGGGTAAAATGAAACCTGTGGTGAGGAGCATTGAATGGTCACTGCTAAAGAATTCTTATGAAGCAAGCCAGTGAAACAGAGCTAAGATATTTGGGGATTTCTTTATAAAAATACAAATTATATCCACATGTAAAATAATCGATACATAAAATCTCACTCATCCAATTTTTTGAACAGACTATGCACACTTATCTTGGAGAAAATTATGAATCAACTACACATTTGTTCAGTGATTTCCCTAATTTTATTGAGTGGAAAATATCATATCCATCCAGTTTAACAGTTAATGATCTCTGCTTCTACAAAAACATTATGGGTCACTGTGTTAAACAGGGTTCTCTAGAGATACAGATTGGAAAGATAATAGATAGATAGAGGATAGATAGATAGATAGATAGATAGATGCAAATTAAGAAAATAAAACCAGCTAATTAGTCCACACAGCAGTACAAATGGCTCAGTTCAACTTACTTTTGTGAGACAGTGACTACACTGACAGTCCTTCAACTCACTAAAGCTGCTGGGTGCAAGTCAAGGAAGCAGATACCTGAGTCTTTTATAAAGCAATATAGGAACTCCAGCCACAGGCAGCAAACATTAACAGTTATCCTGATGACAGATTCTGACAGTCCCCAGTTCAAGTGATGTATACACCAACAGTGTGGCGAAGCAGGTCTTGTCTCAAAGGGACCTCAAACTATAGTGGCACAGTCCACAGGTTGGGTGTCCCACAGGTAGAGTAAGTTGAAGCAGAGAACTAGCTAAAGGAGCTTCATATTTGATGATCAGAGAAAATGAGAAAGACAGGTGAAGCTCACCAAGCCATTTATCTCTTTGCCCTTCAATTAAACTGCAACTTTATTAATCCCACATGTGTTTATTGACCAGGTTGGCACAATAATCCTACCTATCAAAGTCACATATACCAACATCACCTCAGAAGAAAGGACTGGCAGTGTAATTTCAAAATGATAGGCTGCATTGTCATTTATTTGAAGTACCACCCTAATAGAGAAACTTCCTAGTCTTTTCTTTTATAACATTGTAATTTTGCTTGAAGATATCTCACAATTTTGATTCAAGTTTATATGTCAGAGTCTATTTTCCTTGGAATTTTCCATCCCACTGACTGTAAATTCTAAGAGAACCTGAACAACATTCATTTGTTCATCATTCTGTGCTAAATGCTCTGGGATACAGATTAGAAGCAGAATAAAATATTTTTTCAAAGAACAACTACATGTAAAGACTAATGAAAATAAGTTTGCTGTGTCTGCCATATTGTATCGATAGTTAAATCCAAGAAGCCTATCCTGGGCCTGCTGTAACAAGTGTCACAAATAGGATGACTTAGAAGAATCAAAATGGATTTCCTCAGAGTACTGGAGGTTAGAAGTTCAAAATTAGGTTATTGGACCTGTTGTTTCATGTTGAAGATTCTGAGGGAAGATATACTCCATGAGTCTTTTTCCTAATCTCTTGTGACCACGGATATTCCTTGATGTTCTTTGGCTCACAGATACATTTCTGTAGATATTTGTCTCCATTTTCATGTGAGGATCTCCCCTTGAATCAGTCTCTCTCTCTCTCTCTCTCTCTCTCTCTCTCTCTCTCTCTCTCTCATGAGAAGTTTGGGAAAATTACAAAATAAAGGGATTTAAAAAAAATTCTTTGAAGTTCACTACTATTAACCCAATAACATAGTCAAGGTTCTATTTCTAAACAAGGTCTCATTTATAAATACCAGAAGCTAGGAATTCAACATATCTTTTTAGAGGGGGGCAAAATTAAATTCATAAAAAAATTCATTTCTGCACTGTCACTAATGAGTCCTTTCAATTTGACTTTTCCTCTCTAGATTTCATTGGCTTTATCTATAAGCACAGTACAAGAGAGGTGAAGCCATTTAGATTTTGTTGTTTTTCTTGTGTTCCAGAGAAGATTTTCAACTCATGGAGATCACAAGCTACCAAATATAACTGTTCCATAAGGACTTTTAGACTGTAATCTTGATCAAAGTAGAATGCATTACTCCCATAGCCTCACTAGGTATTCACTGCCAACTTAAGGGACAACAATCTGACCTTAACCATTGGGCCACTAGGGCTTCTTTGGCCAGGTCTAATAAACCATAATTCTATTACAAATCTATGACAGAAATTTCATATCAGAGCTCTGGTCTACATTTCATCTTGCCAGATTCTATTGAGGCATCACTGGGTTGGTTCTAACTCATAGTGACCCCATATACAGCAAAACAAGACACAGTACAACCCTGTGCCATTGTCACAGGGTTCTTATGTTTTAGCCCATTCATAGTGCCACTTTATCCATCTATCCTGCCGAGGTCCTTCCTTTTTTTTCTCTGCTCTTTTACGGTACCATGTTTCTTGACACAATCTTGCTTGAGAGAAGTATGGCCAGAATTCTCCTGAGAGGCAAGGATGATGATACTTTCCCTCATGTGCTTTGGGCATGTCATCAGAAGACACCAGCCCCTGGAATAGAACATCCTACTTCTTTCAAGATAGATTTGCTTGTTCTTTGATTAGTCCACGGCAGCTTCAATATTCTTCAACAGCACCATAATTCAAATACATCTATTCTTTTTTCTTCTTTATCCAATGATCCACTTTCATATGCATAGGAGATGACTGAAAATACTATGACTTGAGTCAGCCGCACTTCAGTCATTATGGTAACATCCTCGCATTTCAACACTTTAAAGAGATCTTGTGTAGCAGATGTTTACCTACATACGTATTTTTATGTACTCTAAATATATCTATATACATAGAAGACAAGAGGAAGAACTATAAAACTTCTTGGTCATGATTGAGCATCTTGTTGAAATTAGTGCCTGGGTCTGAGGTTTTAGGATCATAGTCAGGGGGTGGTCTTTGAGGTCAACTGACATAACCAAATCCACAAAATGTTCTATGTTTTACTGTGATGCATAGCAACTGCAAGTTTGGAAATTGCCATTTAAGAAGCAATATTTGGGTTCTTGCAGTATAAAACAAAGAAGAGTGAAGAAAGTCTAAGATGTGTGGAAACAAATAGCCCAAAGGCCTAATGAGCTACTGGTAATTCACACACTCCACATCCGGAGACCAGAAGAGCTACATAGTGCCTGGTTACCCCTGCTGATTGCTCTGAATAGTATCACATTAAATTATTCTAGATATGGTAGGAGAAAAATATGGAACAAAAATGAAAATAATACAAAAGACTTTGGTCTGAGAGAGACTGGCAAACACAGGGACTATATAGCCCTTAGTCACCTTTCAAGTTCAGAAATCACTCTTGTAACACAACTTTCAGCCAAGTGATAGAGATGCCTATTCAGTGAAACATAATGCCAGGGAGGTTTCACTCCTGAGAAAAATCAAACACATGACACCAAAAGGGTAGTATTTGCCTAGGGATAAAGCTCAGGGGACAGGGACGGAGAAAACATGTAAATAGCCAACACGAGTAGAAAAAGGGAAGAATATGTTTATATTGTAGGAATTACAATCAATGGCGCAAAACAAAAGATACATGAACTGTTTAGTGGAATCACCAATTTGCTCTGTAACTCTTCACTTGAATCAGAATAAGATGATTTTCAGCCTGTATAGATTAAGTCTTACCAACAATATTGGGTAACAATGGGTAAATACTGTTTTCATATGTTTTTACACAACTCCATATCCAAATTGAATGCTGGTAATATTGTGTAGTCATTTCATCATCCTAGGTTTTCATACCAATGGTAAAAAGTATGGAGTAGGGCACGAGGCTTGAAAAATGCCAGGCTGCTCGGTAAAGTCAAGCCTGGATCCGTTGACTAGGGGATGAGTTCTCTGAGTAGACAAGGCAAGGAAGGTGACCCATTTCATCAGAGTAATGAAAAGGCTGCAAATGGTCACACACTTACAAGTGGAACCTCAAAATACCAAGGGGGCATTTGTGATCATGAAACAGAATGAGGTAAATTGGGTCATTAAAAAAAATCTAGCCTGCAACCCCAGCCTTAGACACAGGAGAAACTGTATTGGATGCCAAGAGTAAGATAGGAAATTTGATAACAACCACCTGCTGCTGATGGCAAAGTCAAAGAAACAAACTCACTGCCATCACGTCGCTGCCGACTCATACTCTACCTTACATAAGGGTGCAGAAGCCCTGGTCAGGGGCACCGACAGGAATGTGTTTGGAGTGTGTGTTTTTAAAATAAACATTTTGGGTGGCGATCTGCTTCCGTAAAGATTCCAAAGTCTTGGAAATCCTATCGGCCATTATATGCTGTCCTGGAGGGTAGCTATGAGTTAGATAGAGTCCACTGAATAGCAATGGACTTGGCTTGAGTTGGTATACTTAATGCAGTGCTTTTCTGCCCAGGAAAATTATATCCCACCTCAAACCCTACATTATTAAAATCTTAAAGTTTCTCATATTTGCTATGACTAGCATCACAGTTTCTGGAAGCTAATGGGAGCCATATTCTGTCTGAGTTTATATGCATGCCCGTCTCTTCCCAGTCACAAACCAGATCTATCATGTGTTGTTGCTTTCCCCAGAAAGGCTGCCAAAGCCTGGGGAGCATGATGCTGAGAGGAGTCATCACACTGAAGAGCATTGAGTAGGCCATGGTGTGGGGTGGTCTCAACCCTCCATATTCAGGTTTCTTGTCTGAGTGTAACTAGAGCCCCACAGAGAGAATCTGGCCCTGAGGTGCTTTAGCAGCTGTAAAATTCTTCTCACAGCCTATTCTAATTTCCCTCAGTCAGACCACCACCATTCAGATGGAAATGGAGTTGGGTCCAAATAGAATGAACCAAACTTCTGTTCAAGCAAAAAAGCAAACCTTGGCTGGGCACTCAAGAGATTTAAATGGACCATGAATAATGTTTCATTGCTCCAGCCCCAGGGTGAACTCAGCCCCCTACACTTAGCTTCACCTTTCAGTGTTATTTTTAGAGATCTCATTACACCCCAGCTTAAACTAAAAATACAGTCCCCAGGAATAGCTGAACATAGTTTTAATCGTGCGAAATGACACACATGCTCATGTACTCTAATTACATATGATGTTTCATGGATTTGATATCTGCTCTTAGGAGCAAGGGGAGTTTGCTAAATGGTGGTTTTCCATTGGAGCAGCTCAGTTTGTATGCTGTTGAGCTCAATGAGCTTTTTCTGGGCAGGAGGATGATGCGTTGAGCTCACTTTATTCTCTCAGATTCATAAACCAGCATCAATAGCCCCACCAAGCTTTGTTCACAAGAAGTTCAGCTCAAGGAGTTTATCCCCCAGCCAGTCTCATCACTATCTACACATCCTATCCCTCCCCAACTCTCACAGCACTTGGAAGGCGTAGGTAACAAATGCACAATGGACAAACTTTGAACTCTGACAGATTGACAGTTGAATATTGGCTTTGCCTTCATTTCTCTGAAGCTGATTATTTGTCTTCGGGAGTCTGGCTCCTCGGTGAAAAATCAGAAGAATAATTATTGATTGGGTGAAATAAATTGCTTATCTATACAACATGAACCTAAGACATGGCTATATTATTGTTGGATATTATTACTAGTTAACATGCTCATATCTGACTCAGGTCAGTGGGGACATTGGCTAAGCAGCTCCTAAGCCAATGACACTAGAGGTGAAAAATGCAGTCATTGTCAGCACTGAAAAAGGGTGTACCCAGACTGCTCTGCACCACCTGGGGGAGCCCAGGTCTTCCTGAGATGAGTGATTCTGTTTTATGTTTTACATACAACCTTTTAGTTAGTAGCTAAGTGTTTAACTGTTGCACCATGAAGGCTTCTTGTACATCTAGTTGTTGCTCCTAAAATCCACCACCAGCGCTCTTGGCCCCAAAAGTCACTATCAAATATACAGAATACATAATAGACAAGACAATATACAAGACACCATATGACCTGCTTCTGAGGAAGAAAACCTCCTTCTGAGAGTTTCACCACAGCCTGACCCTTGGACTCAGGACAAGTGACACTCCGTGAATGGACACCCTGAAGGGTTGAGGACACAGAACTGGAAAATAGACTGCTGAAGAGGGAATTCCAGCTATGTCTCTGCCAGAGTGAACTAAACTGAAGCGTTAGCCCCTCCGTTCGTGAATCTGGAAAGTGAGAGTCACAATAGCACTGGGCTCAGAAGACAGCGCTGGGGCTTGGAGGAGATCACTGTTGAGGCATACAGATCATTAGCACAATGTTTGTCACAAAGGAAGGGCTCAACACCTGTTGGCCCTTGACAGTTCTGAGGGAAGTGCATTTCTAGGATGGGGTTCAGCTTATATAGAGGGAGGACTGTGGAACACAGCCTGTGTTAGTCCAGGTAGACTAGAGGAACAAATTCACTATAAGGAAAAGGCCTACCTATAAGAGGAACAGGACATTGAGAGAACATCCCAGCCCAGTCCAGTTCAAAGTCATAAGTCTGATATTAACCCATATGCCCTAAATCAGTCTGCAAAGTCTCCCTCCAACTCACGAAGTCACAGGTCAGTGGGCCCAGAATCCTGGCGCTGGCAGGGGTCTCCACATGACTCCTGGCTTCCAGGGCTCAGGGTCCATCAACAACCGAAGCAACTCATCACTGGCAGAGGTCTCCATGTGACCACCCCAGCCTCAGAGGTCCGGCTCCATCAGGGCAAAGCCATATGGTCCCTCCGCTGGCTCCTCCAGCTTCTCGGACGCTGCCATCTTGTCCGTGATTCATCGTTTCTCTCTAACTCCCAACAACTGGGGAAGATAGCTTCTCATTTTCACAAAGGAAATATCGCGAGATTTCCCAGAAGTCTCAGGAGAAAGTCATGCCCACATAGAGGTCTCATTGGCTACTCAATGGCTATCTCCAGATTAACAGGCCAGACTCCACTCCTACATTTCAGTCATAAAATTAACATAAACACATGACTGCTACACAGCCCGAGGAGGAATCCCATGTGCCCTCATTTGATCAAATGTCCTAGAGCCCATAATGGAAGAAAAGGCAGGCCCTCCAGTAGGCAGAGTCTGTCTTGATATTAATTTGTCACTTTTTTTAATTCTCACGATGTCCATTGAATCTCTCCACTTAGGTCATAGGTGCTTTAAGGGCACCATTCCACTGTCACTGACCATAGAACCCCCAGCTTCCTCTCATGCTTGCAAGTCACGTCCCTGCCTGCTTTCCAACTGCTCTGCTTCTCTCCTTCTTGGAGAGCAACATGCACCCTTTCACCTGGTGAAATCCCTCCCCGGCACCTGATGCCAACATGACTCTCAGACTGGTGAGGGAGGGCAACACACTTATGCAGTATCTTTCTGATGAGAAGCCGAATCCTCCAGTGGACCTGGCTGGTCTTGGGCTGAATACTTAGGACAGCAAGGAGTGTGAGCAAGGGTCAGGGATTAGAAAGGGATCAATACCCCGATCAGGGAAAGTGACTGTGAATGCTCTTTGGAAATGTTTTGCTTCTGTGGGTACACTGACATCACCCCTACCACTTGGGTGATTTTTTTTTTTAATTTCCAGATTTATATTCTGGTAACCAATTGCAGCAACTTTTATGAGAAAGATTCCTGTCGAAGTCAACATTGAAGTGGTTTTCTTTGGGGGAAGAACAATCGTTTTGAAGGCTACTGTGAACCAAGAACAGAAAGACGGTGGAAAGAAAAGGAGACCTCGAACATTTGAGGATTGGCCCCCTCATCTATAGCACAGAATCTCTGAATGTTGCCTTTCAGGTGACAGTTTCCCGCTTTCTTTCTTCATCTAGAAATCAAGGACCTGGTCGTAAGCAAAGCCAGCGGTACTTCCTGGAGGTGTGGGGCTCTGGCGAGTGTCCTCAAACCACAGCCTGCCCTTGCACAGCCAGCTGCCAGCCCAGGCTCTGCCCCCAGGGCAGGTTCTGTCTCTCATTACACCTCTCCGCCAGAGAGGAGCTGGAAAAAGCTGCCCTCCCTGTGCCACACTCGAGTTCCTACTGGGCAATTTGGCCACCCACATGCCCTGGAACCAAGGACGGTTTAGGGGCGTCTTAGGTGTTCCATGGTCGTACAGATCATTAAGCACTCAGCTACTAACCAAAAGGCCCCCTGGCGACAAGGCTTGGCAAACCGCTTCTGACAAATCAGCCACTGAAATCTTCTGGAATGCGGCTCCCTCTGACACACATGGGGTCGTCGCAAGTCAGAAGTCCAAGAACTGCTTTGGGTTGTATTTCATATTTTATGTGGAACACTGGAGAATGGACTGGGATCACACAACACAGAGCCAGCCAGCTGGGAAGAGGGTGCTGGACTATCCTCCTTCGGCCAGGAGGAGGCCTGCCTCCAGAAGCAGCCCTGCTGCACAGCTGATTCGTGTTAATCCTCTCACCACAGAGCCAAAGTGGTGGATTTTCATATAACTATGACTTGTGTGTTGTAGCTTTACATTGTCTGCTTTATTTTCAAACCTGTCAACACGCCTCTGAAAAGGTTGCACACATGAGCAAGGGCCTGCGTAGCTCCAGGAAGGCAAGAGGCAGCCGCCAGCAGTGGGGTCAGAGAAGGCACAACAGCACAGCTAATGAAGGACTGGCACTGTCATCCCGGGAGACTGAGTCAGGACTCCAGGGTGCTGTCACTTCCTTGGCTTTCCTCAAATCAAACCGTAAAGGAGACATAGACTTTCCTATGGAAACCCTACGGTTCCCATAGATCAGGTTTGACAGTTGGCGGTCAATTCAACACAGGACACATACTTACTGAACTATATTTACCAAGTTTCTTACTAAACCAAAACGTTCAGGAGGCTTTGGAAGAAACTTTTTCTTTTCTTTTCTTTTCTTTTGACAAAGACAGAGGCCAGCAAGCAGTGGCTTCCTACTGTCGATCAGTTGCCAAGTGAGTGATTCAGTTAAAACAGGAGCTGCGTCAGCTGTGTTTCTAGAAGCGCCCAGGGTTGCTGTTTGTGCCTAGGCCCCACTTGTCTGGCCTAGGTTGCTGGTAACAATTCTGTTCCAAAGAGTGTTCCAAGGGCTCTAATGAAAGCCTCACATCATATCTCTCAGGTTGGCATTGGAACAAGTGCTTTGTTTTTCCTTGGTGGCATCACATTGTCATGATAAATGAGAGACAGATGAAGACTAAGTCTAATCATGGATGTGGTACCCAATGTTGTGACTAAGGTGATCAGCCAATGAAGTAAAATGATTGGAGAGTCCAAGTTCTTAACATCAGAAGATCTCGGCTGAAGGGAAACTTGGGAAGGGTTGCACTGTAAAACTTTCTCATGGGCAGGGTGCTGAAAGGGACCCACTGTTTTCAATGTTTGTCCAGGGAGAGGTATTCACAGAGACTCCGACTACATGGTCATACTGGAGTCCTCTCCCCCAACTTTCTCATCTTCGATGTAGGATATCAGCACCACAGACTGTTACAGGGCAGTTGGTAGTGCAATCTAGAATTAGCGGAGGGCTTTTCAGTATATTACTTATCCCCAAAGTACTATCTAGGACTTTCTTGATACATTACAATGCTGCATCTAACAGATGAATGTGCAACCAGTGTATGTTGGGGGGGGGAGGGGCGGGTAACGGAGGGGGGTAACCAGTACACCACAGATGACAAGGACAGTGTTCTGGGCTCTTGTACATCTGAAGATTTTCTTTCAGCTGAGAAGTAATATCAGATTCTCTTATGGTATTATCAATTGAGTCCAAAGTCACTGTTGACTCTGAGAAAATGACCCAGGCCACAGACCAGTATACTTTGGGGAGTCAAAAGTAAGGTGGGAATATCTAGGGAAAGTACCCTTTCTGGTCATTTGTTAAGCACCCTTCAGACATTTTAGCATAAACCCATTTTTGGCAATTCTGTTCTGGGAATCAGGCTAGAAAGGCCCTCTTTGGGATTCTGAGGCTCTGATCTGGACAAAGCTGACTTCCACAGCTTCCTGCTGCCGGAGCTCCCAATGGTCTCACACTGCCAATTTTTATGTTAGCTGTCAAGCTCTTCACCTTGGTGCACCAAGATTTCAAAGTGGGAATTTTAATCAATCTATCAAGCTATAATCAACATGGAATATACAATTATCAAAGAGAATTATACATGTGTATGTGTCTCTTTGGAGAAGTTGAGCTTTGAATACCACCCCAAGCTCTAAAGTGGGTGGGTTTCAGATACCTTTCTACAAGTCTCCTAAGGGAAGTTTCAGGGGCTAGTTGTTATATAGCCATTGTAGTAGGAGAGAATATTGTAGACTTATACCTGGCTGTCACCTAATGTGGGAGGGGTGGTTCGCAGAAAAAGAATTGGCAATATCAAACAGAGTTTGTCAAGGAAGATGCTTAGAGTGTTTTCCAAAGCCCAGCTCTAGACCAGGGAGAAGGTAGTGTGGTCAGCAGAGGACAGACAGCAGTGGATCCTCTGAGTTTCAGGGTAAATCCAAAGAGTAGGGCATCCACAACCCCTAGCATGGCGAGCCACTACTGATGGGAACTTGGGTCAATTGCAGTATGGGATTATTCCCAATAGTGCAGTTAGAGCACTCCATGCCATGTGGTGACTCCATGTACACATTTCTGTTCATCATAAAACTAAAAACTGATGCCCTCAAGCTGATTCTGACTCATGGTGACCCCATGTTTATAGCTCATAAGACTTTCTAATCTTGATTGAAGCAGAACGCCACGCCTCATTCAATAGCACAGCTGGATGAGTATGAACCTCTAATCTTGTGGTCAGAGCCAAGTACAAGCCACCCATACCAATCAGGAACTCTTTATTAAAAACTGAAGTGGAGTTATAGGGTAATGGAAATGTATAAGTGAATAATTACATGCACACATGAACACATACACACACACACACTCATATGAAGGGGCTTCAAAAAGTTTGCTGAAAATTCCAATATCATTTCATTTTTTTTCTTTTTAAGTGCTGCTCCTGAGAGCCGCTGCTGGATTTGAACCGCCAAGCCCGTGGGCCGCAGTCCCGCACTCAACTACTTACGCCACTGGGGCTCAGCACCTGTTTTTTTTTTTTTATTCCATTCACTATTTGAAGCTTCCTAGGAGCCCTGGGACATAGTGAATCACATGTTGGTCTCCTCAAGACTAGGTTATCCCTACCATCATCTCAATAGGAAGAACACGGGGACTTTCCATTCTCCTAAAGACTAGCAGATTCAGCGGTCTACAGAGTCTCTTTGACCCTGTTCAGTAGGGTCCCTATGACTCCTAATTGTCTTCACGGTGGTGATTATTTTGAATGTTGAGTACATTCTTTATAAATACTGCCTCAAACTTCAAAATGAACTGGGGCAATGTGCACTTCTGTCAGTAGTATGTGAGTTCGGGTTATTCTAGATCCTTACTAGCCCTTGCCACTTTCGCTTTCATTTCAGCCACATCTGCCATGTTAACCACTGAGTTACAGCTCCATGGTGATTGACAGTGATTAAGGACTCTCAATTACCTAAGCGTGTTCCGAAGAGCCTGTAGCAGTGGTTCTCAACCTGTGGGTCATGACCCCTCTAGGGGCCGACCAAACTTTTCACAGGGTCGCCCGATTCATAACTAGCAAAATTCCAGTGAGGAAGTAACCATGACAATAATTTTATGGTTGAAGGGTCACCACAACAAGAGACATTCTGTTAAAGGGTTGCGGCATTAGAAAGGCTGAGAATCACTGGTCTACAGCATGCCTGAGTTTTCACCCAACCACAAAGAAAGGTCTTCATGAGGTCAAGCAAGTATAAAATGACCTTGAGAAGCAAAGGGAAAGTTGCTTTCATAAGTATAGTCCGCCTGAGTCTTTCTGTCCAACTCACTGTTGCCATTAGGACAGAACCAGCATCCTCAACATTATTTTTATTACATTTCTTAACTGATTTCTACCAAGATAGAGAGACTTCCTCTAAAGATCACAATATTTCTTGCACTCTCAACTTGATGAAGCAAAGACTTTGGGCCTATCTGGACCCTAAGTTTATAGAACTAAAGTTTTACTCTCAACATGAACCCCAAATCCTATTCCAATTCCCATGATTATGGGACTAAGGAGTGTAACGGCCCAATCGATTACGCAAAGGAACAGGCAAAATTAAGAAATCTAATTTCCTGAGCTTCCTTGGAGGCTACATAACATGAAGCATTCAGCAGTTCAAATGTACCCAAGGTCTTCATGAGAGAAAACCACAACTATCTGTTCCTGTAATGATGACAGTCTAGAAAACCACATGGGACAGTGTGACTCTTCTACGTGGAGTTGCCAGGAATCTAAAATTGATTTGGGGGTACTTACCAATGGCAAGCTTCACTAAAGAGATTTACATGGGAGCAGAGAGCTTCCATAGAGGCCATGCAGATGCCCCCCTTCCTAGGAAAAGATATGAGCAAGCAATTGACGGCAGATGCCAGCCTTTGTGATTTGGGGCCCTGTGAGGCTCTCCAGAGGTCAGACCAAGTCTGCTGCTTGCTTTTCCCAGATGTTTGTTGGACCAATTGTCTTCCTGAGAGTGAGGGGTGTGAGAAATTGAGTCACTTTGGAAGGCCCTTTGGGAATTTTCACGGAACCTTGTCATTTTCTAATTGGGATGATTTGTTGTGGTCCTTCTGCCTATTTGCATTGAGTGAAGGATATCATTGTAAACAGAGCAATAGCATCTCCCTGGCAAACTTGTCATGTGGTTTTCCTGACTCACTCTAGTGAGCCGGGGCCCCTCAAAGTGAGGGGCTTTTTTCCCTTACAAAGTCACTGCGGTGATGACCTTAATTGGCATTGCTGACTGATGAAAAACCACTTACTATTCAACATTTCTGTGTTTTATACTAACAAGCAAGAGAAAGGGTGAAGTCCATATTGTTGCTATATGCAATTCCTTCTTTGAAATCTTTGGGGAGTTTTCTTGGGGTGAAAATTTAGATCACCTGTCTCTATACAAATTATCCAAGGTTTTCTTCAAATGTGATGAAATGCTATGCAAACATATTATTGTGGAGGGGTGTTTTATTCTGCTTAGTTCAAAGAAAGTAAAACATCCTGAAGGCTTGTCATAGTCTTTTTGTGATCTACCTAGAGGAACCAGTCAACAAAACGCTGATTTTTGTCTTAAATTTCTGCAAGCTGGCTTTTCGGAGTCCTTAATTAGTGCAAATAGTTCATTGTTGGCTGCTCTTTACAAACTTGATTGACTGATTCCTTCAGATGTGTCAGTAAGGTAAGTATAGTGGACCATTTTTGAAAAATCACAGCCACTGAAAACTGTCAGGATCCCAGTTCTGCTCAGACATATATGGGGGACTCAGCACAACAGATTTAGTCTCCCTCTATCAATTGAAGATTACGCCACATTCTCTTTGGGGAGAGAGGAGAAATACACTAGTGTATCTGACTCCTCAAACCTTTGGGCTTCTCTTCATCCCAGGGAAAGTAGAAGCTGTTGAAAGGTTCCAGTGTGAAGGAACTTTGAGAAAGACCTACCTAGACACCTATTAAAGGGACAAGACACTCTCTTTAGAGGCATCCCTGGGACAGGGCTCCCATCAGCCTAAAGCAGGCCTGTCACAGGGGACATTATGAAAATTACTCACATCTGGGCTTTATCCCAAACATGGCAAGCAAGGTTGTCCATGTTTCTGATGGGCTCCTGTTAATTTCTCAGGCAGAAATACCTCAGTTCCCACCTTCGCATGAGAAAGAATTCACGCCAAAGCCTGGTTTGTGATCCAAGTGGGATTTTAAATAAACCATAGAAGTTTCAGGCTTACAATAAATGAAAACAGATATCCTCAGGGGACTGCACATATCCACAGGGATTGCGGGAGACCAGAAACACTGTAGCACTGCTGAGCAGCCAAAAGGAAGGGGTGATGGTCTCCAGGTTCCAGCCTTTAAGGCCTTTGACTGAGAGGCATTGTCCATGGTAGTGATTGACCCCATTGGTTAAATTAAGCCCACCTGTCCTAGATTGACTATCCAGGTGTACCGCCCACCTACATATACTGCCCACCTGGTTCGAGCTTGAATAGGCTCATGCCTCTTCATTGGCTTTCCATCTTTAGACATGGAGAGGAACAACCCTCTCTCCTGCTACCTAACATATCCATAATTACCATTTAGTGATTGCAGCCAAACTCATTCATCTCAGAGATGGGAGAAAAGTGAATTCCTCACGGCAGATCACTAAGCAGATGATGACAGAAGAGCCCTTTAGTGAGTGCTAAGTGATTACTTGGAACTATCCCTCTACTATGTCCTTCTTTCTCATAGGGCTCCTTGCCTTCATAGGGCTATTTTTTCTGCTTCCACCAATTGTGTGACAAGCGATTTTATATTTCTGAACCTCATTGTTACCAACTTTAAATCGGGATGTTTGTTAGTTGCCAGTGGGTTGACTTGAGGCTGAAGGTGACCCTGATGTACAGAGCAAGACCTGCCTGGGTTCTTGAGCCAGCTGCACAATAAGTTCCAGGTGGAACTTCTGTGATATATCAGGTGTGCAGTGACTGATTTTTGTAAGTCAGTCATCAAGGCTTTCTTTTCGGTATATATTCTTACTAGTGTAATCTATGAAGCTCCTGTTAAGGTCCATAAAGACCCATAAGTCTCCATAATAGGTGGGTGGTGGCTGCATGTGAGTTGCGTTGTTTGGAAATCACCCCCAAATCTCCTGCATGGAAAATGAAAATGCTACCACATGCCACTACACTACCACTGTGAACTATAAAATGAAGCTTTCAAAATAAAAATAGATTAGGACAGGCTATAAAGTCAATAAGGACAAGCTTTAAAAATAATAAAGATAGGCTATAAAAAAGATAGACTACATAAGGATAGGCTGGATTGATGATTTATAGCATTGGTGAATCAGCAATTTATATCATAAGCAATATTTTCTTGTTGGCACAAGTTATATAAAAATTCTAGGGAAAAGAGAGATATTTAAAAATAAAGCAATCTCTTCTGGGTGGGAGTCCTTAGTGTGAGAGGACTTCAGAAAGTTCAAGAAAATATCCCATTATATTTCCATCCCATTTTCTCACAATCTCTGTGAAACCACTTCATACATGCACTTTCTCAAAATAAAAGAGAAATTGGATTTTGGGTGGCAATTAAAATGAGATTTGGATGGAATTGAACCTGGGACCAACTGAGTTATCTGTAACCATTACACTTAGACCTGCTGCTATTGCATAGATTACAATCTACTGATGGTTCAAATTTCTGCAATTACTTATCCAACTGAACTTCCCATTTCTTATGTTTCAGGCCCCTGGAAATGAAGACTTCTACTCAAATCTTCAGAGGCCTGCTATCCCTTAACATACTTTCACATGAAGATGGATTATTACCAATTGATATGCAAATATGAGGCTAAAAGAAATGCCTCCAAAATCCTTCCAAGTATTTCTTTGACAAATATTGATTTGTTCCACAATGTGACAGGCATGTTTCTAGACTCTGGAGTGACAGCAATTAATCAGGGAAAATAGTTGTTAGGTGGCAGAGTAATAAATCTATAAGTAGGTAAGTAAACAAATAAATAATTGAAATGCCAGAGTGCTAAGTGCTGTGGAGAAAAATGCAGCAGAATAAAGGAGCTGGGGGTGGGGGTGGCAATCTGTTTTAGTTAGTCTTTTCAGGGGCACCTCCTCTAGGGGATGTATGATTGGTAACTGAATGGGGTGGGAGGGTGAGCTGCACTATGATTTGGGAGTGGAACAGTCTAGGCAGTAGTAACAGCAAGGCCATGTCCTAAGACAGCAATGAACTGGGAACGCTGCAGAGGCAGGGTGCTGGGCAGTGGGCAGATGTGCCAGGCTGGCAAGGACCTGACCACACGGAGCCTAGGAGGCCCGAGTAGAGAGTCTGAGTTTGTTTTTTTTCCCCAGCAGAGGGAATGTAGGGGGTGAGGGTAAGGAGGTGAAGTGGGAGGTATGCAAGGTCTGACTCATTGCTAATGCTGTTACTTTAACTACCATGTGGAAAAGATACTCATGTGAGAGCAGGCAGCCTGTCGGGAGACTGTTTTGGTGAGGCGATGATGGCAGCTGGGACACAGATGCGGTGAGCATGGGCAGTGCTACGGTTAAATTTTAAAGAGGCACCACAATGATTTACAGAATGTTTCCAAGTAGAGCCATGCTCACCCTGTTTTCCTGGAGAGGAAGGGACAGCATGGAAGAAACCCCAGGGCTTCCAAGGGAGAACAGATGTGCACCCTTCTTCCTTGTAGCTATCAAAATAGCTTCGCTTCACCTGCTCCACCTGTAGATGTTCTAGGCAGGGCAAATCTAAGAATACATTTGACTTGGGAGCATGTCATTTTTTTAGCGTGATCTCTCAACTTTACAACATTACATCAGTAATTGTCATGAAAAGAATACTAAAAATGACCAGGTATGCAGACATTAAGTTTTTGCATTGCATTTATATCTATGTGTGAATATACTTTATATGCACATTTGCATTAATAGATTTATATATAAATACAATAAGAGTATTTTGCTCTATAATTACATGTGTGCATATATATGAGGGTAGCGTAAAATTAAAATTGAAGATAAAGTAAACATTTTAATAAAAAGAAGAAACATAACTATTCAGTAGCTTAACACTGACCTAGCAGTTGCAAAATTTGATTCTTTGCTTACAGGATAATATAATATTTTGTCTACGTGACTCTCCACTAATAAGTAATGTTAATTAAATGGATGCATGCTAAAGGAATCACTGAAACAACTGCTGCACTCTAACTCTGATGGAATTTTCTTGCTTTCGTTTTTTTTAAATAGCTTGAAAAGGAATCTATTCAAATTTTACATATATCTTCCATTTCAATAGCTATCATGTGCATGACCTATATTTGAGCTTATATAAGGATACACGTACACTCATACTTATGCGTATTACACCTCACAGTTGATGCTATTTCATCACTTCACATTTTTAAACAAATACAAGCTCTAGCCAATGCATAAGATTGCAGCAACTCCACGTCTATCCCCCCTCTGTGATCATTGTGCTCTCCTTGTTTGTTTACAAGATACAGCTAATCACAGGAAAATACAGAGTCCTAGGAGCTAAGAACACTTCCCCCAGAGAGTACTCATAACATCCTAAATATTTGTGAATGTTCAAAAAAAATGGGCCTAGCTAAGTTTCTGGTAAAAGGATCAACTATGTAACATCCTTTGAATTAACTTTTCAGGGAGATTACAATGTTCATTTTAGGGAAATTAATGAGCTATGCTAATTTGAATTTTACGTATTATGAAAACTCAGCAGTGACTACAAATGTGGTCTAGAATGTAAACCAACAAAAGCGTTTTATTTTTTTGTTGTTTTGGGTGAGGGATTGTATTACTGATGCACATGAGGAATCAAAAGCCCAGTTGAAGGGCAACTCCAGGTGGCCCGCTATATCTCACCCTGCAACCCGTCCAAAGCAGACAAGACTGTGCAAAACCCAGGCAACATTTTCTTTTTTTTTTCAATTTATTTTTTTAGGCATCACTGCCCTGGTGGTGGGAGTAGGAGACCCAGCCTTTGCTCCGTGGAGCGGGAATCGAACCTCCATCCCAGTGGGCCGCAGTCCGGCGCACAACCACTACGCCACCAGGGCTCAGCCCTCAGGCAACATTTTCATCAAATACTCTTTTGAAATAACCCTGTCCTACAGGGAAAATGTTCAAAAGGCATTTCTTTGTTTAGATCTGGTGATGATGACATGAAGAATCCTGGGACCCAGAAGCTGTCGGGGGTTTACATACTACCAATTCCATCTAGCTCCTGAACGCTGCGGAGTTGGATGTAAGCTATGGTGAAATGCCACATCGGTAGGGCCACTTTCTGGTTTCAGAAAAGCAGTGACAAATCATCAGCGTTGCTCTGAGGATATTGGAAACGCATATTTGGGTTTCTTTGTTTTTAGCCTAGTCACAAACGAAGTGCGGAGCTATACTACTGGCACGTTGAAGTTTTCTTTAACTTTTTTTCTGATTAATGAGTGACTTGAACTGTTGACTGCAGACTTGGTGATATGACATATAACCCCCTCCTCCTAATTTACCATAAAAAGCTTTTCTTTTCAATGATTTTATTGGGGGCTCTTACAGCTCTTGTAGCACTCAATACATCATTTGTATCAAGCATAGTTGTGCACATGTTGCCATATTCATTTCCAAATATTTTCTACTTGGTACATGATCCTCTTCCCAAACTCACATATACATAAGTCAGTAAAATCAGGTTCCATCTCATCTACTCCAACTCATGCTGACCCCACCATGTCGAATTGTGTGCCATCAAGCTTCACTAGATGCTTTCTGGAATTAGATCCCTGGAACGTTCTTCTAAGGCAGCACTGTAGAGACACACAACCACCTTTGGGATTAGCATTCAAATGGCTTTCACTCCCCAAGGACTCCAGCATACGCATATACATCCTCGCACATGCGTATGTGCACAGGAAAAGGCCAAATGAGTAAGCTTCCCTCCAAATATTATAGTAGTTATCTTTAAGTGAGGGAATTTCTATTTTTCTATACATAGATAGTTGTGTTCTGCTTTTCTAAACATTCTATGGGGAAAATGGATAGCTTTGGTCTGAAGAACACGAGCAAAAACTAAGAACTAAGAAAAAGGCAAATGTAGCTTTGAATTACATGAGTTCCCTCAGAGAATGCTCAGATCACCAATAATTCCATGTAGCCATACCTCCTCGGATGGCTGAGTGTGGGCTTCCAGCATGGCAAACTCTTCTTCCTCATGGAATCCTGGTGCTGTAATGAGCCACTGAATGAGTTGCTAACTGCAAGGTCAGCTGTTCGAACCGAACGACTGCTCCAAGGTTGGCTCCCTAAAGATTGTAAATCTCAGAAACTCCAAGGGGAAGTTCTGGCCTCTGCTATCGGGTCTCTATAAGACGGAGTCAATTTGACAGCAGGGAATTTCATTTGTTTGGTTCCCTCTGCCAGGTTCAGGGCAGGAAGCAAGGGGTATTATGATAACATGGTTTACCACTGAGCCTGGGGAAGCCCCTGGAGAGGGCCAGCTCCCCGGAAACCTGCCAGGCTCATCTATGTTGCACCTCACTCGAGCTTATTGTCACCTGTGTAAATGTTACTTTGGGATTAGTAGATTATAAATGCACTTTAAAGTGCCGTTACTATGCTATTCCCTTTCTAGGACTACAATAAAAAGTACAGTAAATCATGTGGCTTCACATAATTTCACCTGGAGATCCTTAATTAATTATATCTGCAAAGACCCTATTTCTAAACACGGTCACACTCTCAAGGTATGGGTTCATATGAGTTTTGTAGAGGCATTATTTAAACTACTACAGTGTGGTTATATATTTTATCCATCAATGAATATTTGTGGAACTCTCTGAAACACTGGGTGATATATTTGATGATAAAGAGGTTGCCATCAGTCAATAAATAAGAAATTTCCTAGGATCACAAAGGCTGGCAATTGCTATACTGCCCACCCCAGAGCAGGTTCTCAGGGAGCTGAGATGCCTTTGCTGTGGAATTCTCCATGGTGAGAGGAATCATTACTATGGATCGTGGTGCTAGTATGAAATGTGTACAGTGATTCATATTCCTTAGTTTTCATAATTTCCAACGTGATTTAATGAGGCTCATTATCCTATTTTTAAAAAGGTTCAGAGATCCTGAATAATTTTCCCAAATTATGAGCTAGGAAATGGTAGCAGTGAGATGTAAGTTTAGAGGTCAATGATTTTAAGACTTTGGGTGGTCTTGCCCTCTCCGGAACTCTGGGGAAATCTGAGAGTGAGTTCTCGTTAGCACTTAATAAACTATCAGAGAGCTACCTCCTGGAACCACTGGCCTGGGGCTCCTTATAACCGTGACCAACGAGTTGATTCTGACTCACAGAAAACCCAGAGAAAAGAGTAGAACTAGTCCCTGGGGTTTCTGCGGCTGTAAATCTTTAAAGGATATGTTAGAGCTTACATTGTGAGTACAGGGTTTGTGAAAGGCTAGAGTTTATTGTGAATGTTCTAAATCCGTTTGTAATTTTCCATGTAGATTCCATGTCCATTGGATTCTTCCTGATCATTAACCAGCAAGGGGAACAGGTTTGCCCTCAGGCAGACTGTGTTAGAAAGTGGATTGCTACCACCCCCCAGCCACCCAGGAAAGGTCAACGTAGACTTTATGGCCTTGCCCCCAAGTGTGCCCTTCATGGAATTTGGGATACTAGAGTGTGCATGGCCATATGCTGATTGCCTGCACCATAGAGACTTGAATCAATCTTATAAGTCTTCTACCTAGAATATGGCTCTTTTTCTGTTTGTGTCATCCTGACTGTAACTGTAATGTGCTGATCTGCTGGGCAATCATACCTTTGTGACTGTTACCCTTGGACTCTATGTCCTATTGAAGTGGCTGAGTTTCTATAAATGCACGATGGCCTTTGTTGATAGTATCCCTCATCCCAATGATGTGTGGTGATCCTGATGGTTTTTCATCTCTGTAGTACAGTGAACAGTCTCATTTTCCTTCTGAGGCATGGCTGATGGATTTGAGCTGTTTGATAAGGTTTAACCCACCTACACAACCATAGACTCTATTTAACTGAGGAAAACATTGGAAGGGCAGCTTCCATGAAAGATGATTTAGTATATCCCTTCCTTTTCAGTGGGGAAATATTGTGAAAAGGCATTACTATGCCTCTCTGTATCTACCTTGGAAGCAGGGGTAAGACATTCTGTTCAAGTGAAGTAAGAGGAAAAGATTGGTTTACTAGTATAGGTAACTAGTATATTTTCTCCTGAAACAAAGGTACAGTTGTCTGCTGGCCTGAGTTTCCATTTATTGCACTCTAATCTCCTGGTTCATTCACAACAATATGGATTACATTATGGTCCAAGGTTCTGTGAGATGGTCCCTAGTCATTCTCTATTTCTGAATCTGATTTGTGTTCCAATCGATAATTTTTTTTCTATTTCAATGTTAGTATTTGATTTACCATTTTAGTGGATTGATGTCTACAGGAAACAGCATGCTAAGTGTTTCCCTGCCCTGACCCCTCTATGTCTAAAGAAAGACTACACCCAGGTGACCTATCAGGGTAGACATTGATTAATTGAGCATCATTGCTACCAGCTGGCCCCATTGGTGTTTTCTTTTCCTAAAACATAAAATAATGCTTTCTATTCCTTCAGTGAAGACTTGTTGTTCATTAGCCTCAAGTTGACCCTGCCTCATAGAGACCGATGTACAACAGAAGGAAACACTGCCCAGAAAAGCACCATTCTCACGATTAGCTACCGGGCAGGCTGTTCTAATCCAAAGTCTCTTCATTGGCTGATTTTCAGAAGTACATTTTCAGGCCTTTCTCCCCAGTTCACCTTAGTGTGGAAGTTCTCCAGAAAATCCTTTGACATCATAGCAATCTGGAAGCCTCCACTGACAACTGGGTAGTGGCTAAGCCTGAAATACAAAACCAGATCTCAAGCATGGAAGGTAAGAGTTCTACCACTGAATCACCAGTATTACTTATAGGGGAGGGGGAAAGTTCTCATTATATGGGGAAATGGAGGGATGAATTCATGAATATAGGACATATTAAGGACTGTGAGCCTCTTCTGCATGACACTGTAAAGGTATCATGACAGAGTAAATTTGTCAAAACCTACACAAGTGTGTAACACAGAGTGCAGTCTAATGTAAACTGGACCCTAATTAGTTAGAATGCATCGATATTGATTAAGCAGTTCTAATAAATGTTCCACAGCAATGCAAGATATTAATGGCAAGGGAAGTTTAATATAGGATGGGAGAAAGGTAACATGGGAACTCAAGGTAGTTTTTGTGCATGCTCTATAAACTTAAGCTGCTCTAAAATTAAATGTATTAAAGTTCCTGCTATTAAAAAATTAAACTAGCATCCCTAAAGCCTCTAGCAGAATATATTAAGCAATAATTGCTTTAACTCATGCCAAAGAGGTTCATACCATTCACTTGCATGGGTATAGTAAGACATGCCACCTTGTTACTCACTGGCTCAAAATTCAATTACAAGACCTGATTTACAACACTATTGCACTGCACATTACTTGAGTCTTTGGTAGCCATAATTTTAGTGCACACATTAGGAAATGGAAACAGACATCCCTTGGAATAGATCTTGCAGGGTATATGAACAAGGGTATGAAATTATTTGTGATCATTTGGTTGTCTAACTCAGGGGAAATGAATGAAATCATTCAGTTTCTGCCAGAAAATATATTGATACTTGATCTCAAAATTAAAAGAGACTCTGGCAAAAATATTTAGCCAAGGACAGTAAACCTGGAGTGCAGGAACCTTTGACTTTAGATACATGCACGGGTGTATGTTCTGTCAGAGGAAGAGATCCCACATATTTCATCAGTCTGAAAAGAAGTCACACCACCCATCTGACACGTGATGCCTGTAGTATCTGCAAGAAGATATTGATGCTGGGAGAGGTGACTTCACGACATAAAAAGTGCTTGCAGAATTCTGACTAGACCACAGTCTCTTACTTTCTCATGCAGTCTTTGCATAGCATCACAATTTTTAGAAGCCTCTGTGAAAGGTTAGGCTCACCTCCCTACCTAACCCTTTCCAGTGAGACTGCCGCTCCAGATAAGTCTGCCATCAACTTGGGTCACTGGCAAAATGGACAGAAACTTGCAACCACATTAGTCATTCTATAGATCTTTAGGTCTAATTTCTCAGACACTTCACACTTGGAGAATTCTTCAAAGGGGTAAAACATCAATTGTGCTCCTGGGCATTTTTATTCAATTATAAGCTGATTCACTTCCCCATATGGAAAGCAGTGCATGAAAGCTGCCCTATCCCACTTCATTCTCTGTGTTAAACTTGTTTTCAATGATCATGATCTGCATTGAATTGTCCCACTTTTGATCAGTAGCTCAGTTTCTAGAAAACACCATGCAAGAGCAGTTACTACAATATCACCAACAATGTAAAACACTGCAACAGAAGATCCTGTATTCTGGCACTTGTTGAGGCTACATTAAAGCAAACTTGCTTTTCTTCAGGTGTTTTATAAAATCCTGCATAGAAACCACCTTCTTAATTAAATCAGGACCTTGGGCCTCCATCCAAACCTACTAGCCTATACCTTTCTAAAACCCCAGAGGGTAGATCCTCCCTAGGCTCTCAAATAATAGGAAATGAACATTGACATCCTGTAGAATAGATCTTGCAGAGTTTTAGATCAAGGGATTGAAATTAGTGTGCTTCATTTGACTGTCCAACTCAGCAGAGGTTAATGGAATTAATACATTTTTGATAGGCAATCCCCTCTTGGCGAAGCTGATTTTTAAAATAAAACTATCTCTACCTATGTAGGGAGCATGCTATCAGACTTTAAAATATTGCCGTAGCAATGACACAAAACCTACTAACATTTGTTACACCGAGCTCTATCAAGAATCATGCCAGGCACTTTAATTGAAATCTCAGTTAATCCAGCCAGTGATATTGCTGGGTATTTCCTTTTACCTATGAAGAAACTGACATTTAGAAACCCAAAGATCATAAGTTTGTACTTTCAGTAATGAAATCTCAAGCAAACACCTGAATGTAATCTCCTATGGCCACTCTATAACTATAGACAAATAAAATACAACATCAACTACTCATAAATGGGCTTCCTAAAGGAGAGAATACATAGCTATTACACATTAAATAAAGCACAAAATCTTAGCCCAGATTTGTCTGGTTGAGCTTCTTCTTCCAGTGTTTCTCTGCTGGAATGAATTCTGATTATTCACAGACCAAAGGAAACAAAAAACACTGAACCTACTGTGAATACTGAGAGTCCTCAGACTCTCCCTATGCCTGCCCTCAAGTAAGGTTTATCTCTTATCTTAAAGAACATTTACAAGAGTGCATTTACCATGTATTCAGAATATAGAGTCCAAGTACCTAAGGTTCTGGCAGTATTGTTAGAATAAGCAACTCATCCCCCCAGGTACCCATTGTGAAAGCAAAACAAATTTTGATGTTTAAGTTCTTACACAGTTATTTAAAAGCCAGTCACATTCGCTGGTAACATGACTCTTTTGAGGAGCCAATGGACATGTTTGGGTTTTTTCTATCTCTGATAAGGTCTCTAACATTATCCTCCTAACACCTCGTATTAAAATTTTGGTTCCTTTGGCATGACTTACCTGCAAATGTGCCCTGAGACCCATCTCCTAGAAAAGACTTCTAGATTTTCTGGAAACTGGTAAATGGTGAGTTCCAGTTATATTCAATGGAATTGAGCTGGAATGATTTGAAAAGGAGCACATATAGAATCTAACCTATTTCCATCTTTCTTAGAGTCATGGTGATCTTCTTTTCTTAGGCCCCTTCTTGACTACGTCATCATCTCACTTCCTCGGGCTGTGCTGTTAGTTCTGTGTGTGGAGGGACATACACAGTCTATTTCAGTCTTTAATAGACTTTGGATGTGTTTTAAGCAAGGAAATTGCCTTTTTCCCTCCTATAATTTGTTAGACATTCAAAGGAAAGAAAATGGACTGACGTGATTTTTAAAACAAACGTCACTGCCATTCCTGGACCTCCGACAGATCCAATCTATGTGCAGAGGCAGAGGTTGGGGAGGTCCGAGCAGGGTAAGGGTGATGTCTAGGCAGGAGAGATACACATAATTTCAAACTCACTTCAGGTGGTGGCATGCCTGGGATATGAGTTCTGTCAGACTCTGGGTTACATCTCTAAAGTCAGACTAGTCGGGGTGTGAGTAGCCACATGCATGCATTTAACCATAAGACAATTGATATTCAAAGTAATCTTGGTTTGTCTCAGTTGTATGAAGCATTCCAAGAGTTCAATAACTACATGGCACAAGTGATCACCATGTTGGACAGTATGGATAGAACATTTCCATCATCACATGAGTTCTATGGTGCAGCGCTAGTCTAAACTACAAAATAAATAAAATACATAAATCTCCAAGAATCCTCTGATCTTTGATGAGACGCTCTGTGCAGATGAAAAAAAAATCTGGGGGCTGAGCAGCGGTGGCGTAGTGGTTGAGTGCAGGACTGCAGCCCATGGGTTTGGCGGTTCAAATCCAGCAGCAGCTCTCCAGGAGAAAGGCTGGGTAGCTCCCATGACCACCAAAGGGCAGTGATGACCCCCAAAAATATTTTTTAAATATCCATATTAAAGTTTTCAAACAATAACAGATAAAGAGAATTTGTTCTTCCTCTATGCCCAGTCTAGATGTACTTCAGATGAAAGGCCATATGTGTGTGTTATTCCATCTTTGTAGGCAAATTATTTTTTGAATAAAAAGCTCTAAAGAAATTCTCAAATACCATCTATATTCAAGCATGCAACCATATAAAACTTTGGCAAGCTAGCCTTTTCTTTCTATAAAATGTAGATTTTCAAGTATAAATTAACTTGAAGAGGCAAATCTTAAAAATCTGATTTCAACCCCTCTAAAGGACAATTAACAAAAGAACAGCTTCTGCGCTAATTGCCTGTCACTGACACAAGTCTCTATGGGGCCTCTGCTGGACTACTTAAGTCAGTTTGAGTTCAGAATGTACTCAGAAGTACTATTTTAGAACTGCTTCATGTATGTGTGTATATATGTGTGTGCTCATCACAATTCAGACTCTTTTTAAGTTGCTTCATCTGTACTTGGCCAAACCAAGTCTTCAAGAGGAGTCAGGCCACTTCATTTTAGTCTATATTTATTATCATCCCTCAGAAGGGAGAAGCTCCAGACCCAGGAGAGATTCTCTGTAGGGCAGAACAGAGCAGCTCCCCTTCTCCCAGGCTCTACTTCCTGAGATCTGGACTGGGTGACTTGATGACAGTAGCAAACCTGCCCTCCGATAGTAGAGGCTTAGATAGCAACTCTCACAAGCATAGGAGTGGGCTCTCAGAGCCGAAGAAATACCCAGTAGGCCCATTGCAAACTGGAGACACAGTTTCCTAACAAGATGCAGTCGTTTAAGTCTGTTCAGACAAGAGTTTCAGCTCACTGTGTCCCCACGAATTGTGCCACTGGCCACTGGGTGATTGAGCAGGACCGAGTGACCAATTCCAAGCAGGGAGCTGTGAACACAAACATGTGACATTCTGTGTGAGAGCGTTTCAGGGATGATTGAGACTGTCCAGGGAGCTCTTTTCCTCGGTCACAGCCACCAGCTGTGCTTGGGTTAGTGGCATCCTGGCAAGTCTGAGTCCTGGGAGAAGAATCAGGCAGGACAAAAGTCCTGTGGCTTAATTTCCATGGCCACGAGTCTTAAGACATACGTTTTTGAGTGGTTATCACACTGTCGTCCACTCTAGTCAGACTAATCCACGAGATAACTGTGAGGAGTGAGGACACAGAGATTCTCTTTCGCATGTCGGATTGTTTCAGAAGGCAACGCTGCTAAGCCAATGCTGGGACATCTCCCCTGCTTGTGGAGGGCAATGGGAAAGGCGATACATTCGCCCTCTAGAAACTGAGAATCTTGTCTGGAGGAAGAAATCTAAAATGAATGCCATGTTTAATAGAATAAGTCTTATTCTATCCACATAAACGGGATGCTGTAACAGCTCAAGTGGTCCAGTTTAGAAAATTCAGGAAGGCTGCTGTTACAGATTCGGTTCCCCCAAGAAGCAGACTCTGTATCAGAGATCAGCATGCAGGAAGTGTGCTGTGGAGTGATCTCGGGACCAATAGCTGTGGGAGAGTGAAGGAAGCAGGATTTGGCAGAAGAAAAACTTGGACTCGGACGCAGCCACAACAAAGTATTCAGCTGGCCCTGTAGAGAGTTACGAAACTGGAATAACCCAGTTGTTCTCAATTGGGTCAAGGAGACCAAACCTCTATAACCCAGAATCAACCAGTCAGAGGATTTGGATGATCTCCAAAAAAGGGGATGTGCATACTTTCCATAAGTCATGCACGGGAGGAGATCTCTGCTGCCAGCTGTTCACCATCAGCATCCCCTTTGGTTGAAGCAGTAAAAGAGGGTGGGGAGACCTGGGCAGCACACTACAGCATCCGCTACAGCTGCAAAGAGGACTTGAAAGACTGGGGAGGAGTCTAGCATGCCAGAAAGAGAAATCATCATTTACAAAAGCATAAAGGTGGGATAGTATATGATAGACGGATAGGTTCACAGTATTTCGGGGTGGTTCTATGTGAGTAGACAAAGGGTACATACTGAGGAATGGTAGAAAAATAACCCTGAAAAATCGATTGGGATAATTTGTGAGTGTGGTAGTTTCCATAGTAGAGATTTGAGTAGCCTCATTGACACCTCTAGGAAAGCGATGTGATGAGTAGTATCTTTTGAGATATATATTGCATTGAATAAGGATTTTCCTATAGGCCTGAGAAAATCATTGGACAAATGAGGCATAGAGAGGAGATGGCTAAATATTAAGTTTGGGTTTCAGCATGTTGAGTAAGTGGCCAGGGTGGGGCATCAAGATGGAAAGACCCAAAGGAACCCAGGATGACTGGAAGAGGACATCTAATTAGAACAGATCTAATGTGAAAACTCAAATTCTCGCCTTTTTAAGGGCTGAAAGCATCAGTGTCTAACTAGTGGTACCCTGACTAACTAAACCTCACCATGCCAGAGCATGCCAGTGGTGAGCTTTGTGCCATGCATCCAGGCAGACCATTCATTTTAAATTAGTGGTTGTAGAAGAAAGAACATTAAAAAAGTAGCCAGAGAAGTTAACAAGGTTAAATTATTTTTTTTCCAGCCCAGATTAAGAAGAATATATGTCGATGTGGCAAGAGTCAAACCAGGTGCTGTCCAGTCAATTTCAACGCATGACAATCTCCATGCCTCAGAACTGATCTGTGATGCACTGCATTTCAATGGCTACATTTTCAGGATTGAGGACTCCAGTTCTTTCACCTGAAGTGCTTCTGGGTAAAGGAAAACTTCATTGTTAGCACCCCGCAGGAATGCCCTATTTGGCAACAAAAGAAGACAAGAGAGAGAACACATAACTGAAAATCGAAAAAATGATCAATCCAGGTTGATGGAAGGATGGGCACACTTGGAATGACTAGTCTAAAGTGTCTGATTACCCTGTCTTAAAAATATGAGAGAACTGATGAGGCAATTTTTAAAACTTTAATGCAGACATGAAACAGCATAACATTAGGGGGTTACAGATAGTTTATTGTGAACGAGGGAGCATTGGGAGACCAAATGGAAAGCTTTAGGATGAAGACCCCGATGAAGCACATGCAGTCTTTGTAGCCACAGCGTGTGAGCACAAGCATGGCTGTGCGACAAGTTTGAGTTAAACTGTGACTGGCATGAAGAGGAGATTCACAGCAAGCTCCACTCCTAGTGACAAATGAGAAACGAAGGCACAAGCTATAGGAAGATCTAGGTAAAGAATGGATGCCAACGATATTTGGAACAGGGAGTGGATTTAAAATTGAGTTGGACCAGGAGTACCACAAAATGAGTACATGACGAAAGAGCTTTCAAGGTGTGCTAACAGAACTCACAGGTGCGAGCAATTCATTGAAGGAAAGGGTATATTATATTATCAAGCTTCCAATATATTTAATTATTTATCATTCTGAGGGATTCAGGAATTCTGAGGATTAATACGTAACAATTTGTGACCCTATAGCTCAGGATAAAGGCACTATATCTTGCACTCAGATGGTTCCTATTCTTTCATTTTCATATCTTCACGGAACGCTCGGTTCTTCTAATCTGACTGCTACAATTGGTGCATTTCCTCTGTATTTCTTTCATGACTAGAAGACAGGATGTGCAATTTGATTCATGTTTGTTGTTGTTGTTGCTGTTACCAAGAGCTGTTTTTCAGCCAGCAGTTATTTTATTAAAAGGAAAGGGGAAAGGTAATGAGCTTAAAATCCCATAGGTTTTGTTATTTTTTTTAAGCAACTGGAAATAATCAATGTGCATTTGCAACCGCCTTTCTAAATGTTCTTGGAGAACTCTGTTTTGAAATGTCCTGCTGTGACTCAATAGATGCTAATAGAAGAAGTGGTTTTGGAGAGATGCCTAATATGAACTTATCACAGACTAAATGAGCAAATGAATAGGCAATTGTTTTCGGGTCCTTTGAAACAGACAGCTGTGATCCTTAAGGAAGAAATGAGCACAAGCAGAAACCAGAAACTGGAAGAAGCTCTGATCTTTAGATTGAAGTGGAAGCTGATTTGCAAACTGGGCCCTGCATGCTGTCGTGCTGTGCTTGGGGAAGGGCCATTCACAAGTACCACACTGGTGTTTAGCCTGGAAGTGTGGCCGTGGTTGCCTTTTTTCTTTTCTCCTTGTGTTTGGGGTTAAATTTCTATCAGAAGGCTTTGTATCTCCTTCCAACTTTTTAGCAGAGGTTATACAATAAGAGCTGTGCTATTTCTATGAAAAAGGGATACTGAAGTTCCCTCAAAAGATGCTGTGGAGCCCGAGTTGTATAAATGTTTAATGAACTGTGCTGCTAACCAAAGTGCTAGATATTTACATCCATCCAGCAGCATCTCGGCAGGCAGACCAGGAGATCTACTGAAAAATCAGTGACTTCAAATCCAAGGGAATGCAAGCCTGTACCAACATAAATAGGGTACAATGACTTAACATGAACTCAGTGATTTGGTAAAATGGCAGGTAATCTAGCTTCCCACAAACATTTACAAAGGCAACCTGACTAACAAGCTGCTGTTGTTCAGAAAGACTGATTCCCCCCTGCACCCTCTCGGCTTCTCTCACTCTTTGGATAAACCAGGTATTTCTGCAGTGATCTGAGTGTTCACAGCTGCAGTAGTCTGAGTGCTCACAGAAGCTTGAAGGATCTTAAAATGTGTTTCATTTCCTTGCCTCTCACTATCCTAAAGGAGGAGTTAGACGTCCATAGCCAACATGTGTCTCCTAAAGAATTTGTCACCTGAATTTTCTCTTGTGGTATGGTTAGCTGCCATCCAGTCAACTGCAGCTCATGAAGAGCAGAGGGTTTCAAGGAAGTTCATGGGAAAAGGAAATGAAAGGATAATGGAATCATTCATGAACTTTTTGAAGCCATCCATACAGCGGAACCAAATTCTGTCTGGTCCTGTGCTTCTATCATGATCGCCTGCTCTAGCCTATTGTGACTACTGTGTAGTTTCAAATCAAGGACACCAACAGTGCACAGATTGCCATGGTGCTTCCAAAATAAGATTGACTAAAAGCAAAGGCCTTGTAATCTGCAATCAATACTGGTGTTAGATATTAACATGCAGATTATCACAGTCTGACAAGCCGAACAAGAGGTGCTGGGATTCTTTTGAATTGGACCCAAATCCATTGCCATCCATGCGACTGACTCACAGCAACCAGGTGTAAGAGAGTAGAACTGTCCATAGGTTTTCAAGGCTGTAATGTTAATGAAAACATCCTACCTCTTTCTGCCTTGATGGATTCAAAGCACAGACCTTTCAGTTAGCAGCTGAGCTGAGATGTTTGTCCACTGCACCTCCCTACTTCCTTCCGAGGCTTGTTGCCACGCTCCTTACCATTGGAAGTCCAAAAGAAACCTTGTTCCTATTAGAAGCTGTTAGAGTAGCAAAACTGAGATCTTGATGCAGTTCTCAAAATTGATCATAACAGTCATTATGGATTAAATTGTGTGCCCCCCCCGCCCAAAGAACATGTGAAAGTCCTAACAGCCAAACCTATAAATATGAGCCTAATTGAACCTTGGACTTTTGTCATTTTAGTAAGAAAATAGATGCAAAGAGCAGACAGAATGAGCACTGAACTCACATGATCCACGCACAAGCAAAAGAATACCAAGGATGGGGACAGACATGTGAAATTAGGAGAGAGGGTCACAGAAGCAATCGGCATGGCTGAGATCCAGAATTCGACTTTCAGACTCCCAATTAGGAGAAATAAATTCCTGCTCTTTAAACCTCCCTATTCATTATAACTTTTTTTAATCTTTACGTTACTAACTGAACTGTAATATACTTCTCACTGTCATCAGCACACACATGGACTCTTTTGATTATTTCAGATCGATTGTTCAAGCTTTTATTGATTTCAAGCCCTTTCCTTTAAAGTCTGGGTTTGAAATGTGAGAATATACATTTTATTTAAAAACTCACTTGGTGAATCATGTCAAAGCCAGATTCAAGAACTCCGGTTCAAGAATTTGAAATCTTACCCAGAATTTCCCCACAAGTTATCCAGGTTGGTGGCTCAAAATCACCAGCTCCTCAAAGAGAGAAAGATGAAACTAATCACTGCTTCTGTAAAAAAACGTAAAGCCTTAAAAACCCTCTAAACAGAGTTGTTGTGAATTGGAATCACCTTGATGGCAATGGATGGGGACACTCTCTGAGATACTAAGCAGAAACTATTCCCATTTTACAGACCAGGGGATGGAGAAGAGACAGCTAAAACGCCTGTGTCCAGATTCTCAGAACTCAATCTATAACTCACAGCTTCTGTAGCCATGCCCAGCCTCTTTCTGGTCTTTCAGACAACAGAGAAGAGGAAAAGGGAGGGACGGGAGGCGTCCCACTCCTATGGCGATCCACTTCTGTACTCAGAGGAGTAATCATTTTTGGAGCGTCCCTCCCTCTTCCTCCCACCCCTGATTTTCCTTTTTCCTGGAACCCACCGAGATGGAGAAGTATTCCAGTTCCTTTTTTTCCCTCTCTCCCAATTCAAAATCCCCATTCTTCTTTTCAAAGGGTATTTTTGCAACAAAGCTTTTGAGTCATTTTATGGGGCTTTTCTAAAGCCTTTCTTTACATCTCTTCCTTTCATATTTTCTTATATAAGAAATTCACTAAGAGGTGAATTCCAGGTCATCCAAAGATTAGGAGGCAAAGGAAAAGGTCTGATCATTGCCAAATCCCAGCCCACAAGCACCTGATCAGGTTATTTTTCTATCAACGTGACTGTGGGTGCCTGAAAACACAGCTGAGTGCTATTGTCATAAAGCAAAAATAATCATTCAGAAACGGATAAATTTCTAGCATTGATCAGAACCCCTGTTGATTTACAACCATATGGTAATGTGCTCCAACTAACTTAATTCCTGTTCCTTCTTCAAATCCTTTGCGCTTTTTAACAAATGTTTTAATTCCCTTTTTGTGCTCGCTGTGTCACCAAATGAAAGCAAAATTTATCTTTCATTTGCCAAAACCCAGCAAATTCAGAAGGGGAAAAATTACTAATGAAAGACAAGGAATTAATTTTAAATGCATTGTTTCATTTCAGTGAATTGGAACAGAGTACAAAGAAACATAATCATTATATTAAATCAAAGGAATATAAACCACGTTTCCATATCCATATCCATAAGTTATTCATATCCATAAGTTGCTGACCACGTGCAGCCTTTTTGGTAGAAGGAGGGGTGAGTAACCCTATGTGGTCAGCATTATTTTTTGAAGAAAAAAAGACAGCTACATTTTGGGTTTGCTCCCATGTCATTGCCATTCTGTCCGCTCATAAGTCGAAAACAAAGAGATGAGAAGGTTGCTGAGCATCTATCAGGGGTCCTCAAACTATGTCCCGCGGTCAACGTGCGGCCTACCCATGAAGACTTATCCCGCCCGCCTGTGTTTTTGCCGCTGTTGTCCTGCTTAGCAGCCTACTCATCCAGGGCCCACAGTGAATTTGTTCATAGTTGGGTGTTTTTTTTAAACTATAGTCCAGACCGCCAGCAGATTTGGGGGACAGTGAACTGGGCCCTGTTTAAAAAGTTTGAGGACACTTGCATAGTTCAGCATCTTCTAGAAGGGTTGGTCAGCATTTCATTTCTCTGTATGCACCTGGAGAACAATGACACCGAGTGATATTACCCAATCCCAAAGGCCAAGAGCGGTGTGATTGTTCTACCATGGACTGTAAGAACTGGGAGCATGTCTTGACATCTGAGATTAGTAATGGTTTCTAGGGTGGGAAGGATGAGAAAAGGGGGGTATCACTGGTTATATAGCACCGAGTCTGTATGTATAGGGATGGAAACATGTGTCAACAGGGATTGGGGATAGTGATTCATTGTGATGGTATAGTTGGTTTTATTGAATCGATCATGTGAAAGGTGGCATATTGACAAATATGTCCTATATATTTTTATGACCACTGGAAACAGTACATTATTTCTGTGTGTTGATGACCAATCATGATTTTGCAGCATTTGTCTCTGTTCTCCAAGTCTTATGTAAAGGGCCATATGGCTATGAGTCACGAAACACCATTAGGCCATATGCTTATTGTTTCCCTCATACAGATAACATGCTTATCTTTGTCTTGGCTTTGTACCACTTAAGACGTAACAAATGTTTCCATGAATTCAAATCGAATTGGGGGCTTCTCTGTCCTTTAGAGAAAGGAGCTCTGATGGCACAGGAGATTACATGTTGGGCTGCTAACTACAAGGTCAGCAGTTCAAAACCACCAGCCTCTCTGAGAGAGAAAGATGAGGCTTTCTGCTCCTATAAAGATTTACAGCTTCAGAACCCTTATCTAGGCCTGCTGTGAGTTGGAGTCAACTTGATGGCAGGGAAATTTGAAGGGTTTTTTTTTCAGTTTTTGTTTTTCTGCCTCTAACAGGAAAGAAACCAAAACTAGCTCAAAGACAGAGTCAGGCTCTCCAGGGGTCAGCATTCAAGTCATTGTCTGTGAAATGGTGCCCCCTGCAGTTGGTGTAGCAGTGCTGTGGCTGGAAACTACATTTTCTAACTAATGATTTTGCAATGTTATTTCTGTAAGCCAATGTTTTGAAAGTTCACTATCAGCAACCCATTGTTACTCGATATCCTCATTCCCCCCTAAAATGGCTATCCTGGGAACCTCTAAAATGTGTAGTAAAACAATATCAGTCCCTATCCCTAACAAATTTCTGTGAAAGAAATCATTCCACTAACAAAGTGAAATTAAGTCATCTGAAAGAAAAACATATCCTTTGGTAGCCCGTCAAAGGTGCCGAGTGTAGACACTATTACTACTGACTCTTTGCTAAAGAGAAAGATGAATACTATTATGACATGTGCCCATGATGTGTCAAATGATAAACTTGAAACTGTAGATGCCTGATCTCACTTATTCCTCACTGGAATTGAATGCTAGTCTTTGTATTTGTATTTCATGCACAAGGGAACTGATGCGCACAGAGATTAAATGACTTGCTCAAGGTCACAGAGCTCTTAAGTGACAGAGGTGGAATTTCAACTCCAAAATTCTTATACTTTCTGGGGTGTAGTAATCGTGAAATCCCCTTGGACTTTATCTGATCGAGCACTGAACCTGTAGAGAAGGCCACTTTTCTTATCAGTCTGAGTCACCTGGATCATTTTGAGCAAGTGAAGGGTGCACTTTAACTCACTTTCTCAGAAACAGCATTGGGTCACAATTGTCATTTCTATGAAAAAGTTTTGAGAAAAGCATAAGTTATCTAACTGAAGAGCAGTATAATATTCTTGACAATGATCAGTAGATTCTGGAGAGCTGGACATCATCATCAGATTGACTAAAAGGATAGATCCCACGTGGTCTTGAGCAAACGTTTTGTAGATAAATAATAATTTATCTCCTTTAGTTAACCACCTGTCACTAATTTTAGATCCTCGTGAATCTGTGAAATTTAAATAGTAAACATTTACTCTTCCTACAAAATGTTTTCCCTAGGCTTGACTATTAAAGTAACTCACGCTCCAAGATCATTGATAGCCTGACATGGGAGCAGTAGTAGATACCCATAACAGATCTCAGAAAATTCACACTCAAACCTACTAAGGTCTAGGTTAATTATACTCATTCATTTACAGCTTTATGGACATTGACATAGGCATCAGGTTATAATGGATCTTTGTGTGCCTCTTACAAAAGATAACTTGATAAGAAGAAAGAAGTCAAATTTCATTGAATTTGCCCCATTCACTAATCACAATGCTAGGCATTTTTTTTGTTCATTATGGGTTCTCTAATTAACCCATTCAACTAGCTGCATCCAGGTCAATTCCAACTCCTGGTCACACATGTGTGTCAGAGTAGAAGTGTGCTCCACAGGGTGCTTAATGGATGGTATTTGGGAAGTAGGCTCAAGCCATTCTTCCAAGGCAATGGGTGCCAACTTTCCACCCATTGATAAGGTGCTGAACACATTAAATGTGTACCTTCCAGGAATGGTCAACACTCTTTAGGTAGACCTCATTACTTCCATTTTAGATAGTAAGGTGCAGAATGCAGAATGGGTACTGAGACTAAATAAGTAGGGACCAGAAGACTTTGAAGGGGAGGGGAGGAAGCAAAACACTACTGGGGATTTTTAAACTATTCTGGAAAGCTATATGCTTAAAAAAAAAGTCTGTGGGTCTAAATGCATTTGATGGCAGTGAGTTTTGTTTGGCTTTTGGTATAGGTTCACTGTGGCATGTTGATAACTGCTCACTCATCCCTAGGTTCTTTCTCTCAGCCTACAAATACACTAACTTTATAGTCCTTTCACAGGCAAATTCCAAACACAACAGCCTTCACTTCTGCACATCAAAACCATTACCCTCTCTTCTCTACTAAAACTTCTCCTTCAAAGATCGTCCATAGTCTTCTAACACTAACTCCAATGACTGTCCTCAGTTCTTATATTACTCTCCTTAATGAAACTTTAGACCATGTATATTTCTTATGTTTTCCCTTATGAGAGCTTCTGGGTGGTGTGAACAGTTGGTGTGCTCTCCTGCTAACCAAAGGTTAGAGTTCACAGTCTACCCAGAGATACCTCAGCAGAAAGGCCTATCATTTGCTTCCCATGAAAAACCCAACCACTGAAACCCCTATAGAGTACAGCTCTACTTTGAAACATGTGGCATTCCAATAAGACAGTCCACTCATCACCAATTAGTTTGTTTATCCTAACTCCTGAATTTTTTATTAATCTCATTCCATCTGTTTATTTTTTTCCTTTTCTATTGTTCTTCAAACCAAAACATAATTTAACTTATCAATCAACATCAATGAGCACCCACTACTTATTAAGTACTCTGGGGAATATATCAATATGAATAATTAAGAGTTCCTGCCCTCAAAAGGTGAACACACTTTCTCTTGCCACTTACTGAGCATTACTTGTGTTCAGTGGTGGGATTAATTTAGCAAGGTTCACTAAACCAATGACTACTTTAGGTATATAGAAAAATATATACTGAAAGGTTAATTATTATTTTATACACATATTTAAATTAGAAAAATTAAAATGGTGCACAAAACTAGATTGTTGAACAACTTTAAAATACTAACAAATTATATTAAATGATATCTGACCAAAAAACAATAAAATTGTGACAGAATATTTCAGTCTTGCTTCTATATTGGCATTTTCACTTGCAATATTCTTCACTTTTTCTGAGCATCACCTACAATGTGATTTATCCTGTGATAGGTAGGTTTATTGTGTCAAACTGGCCAATAGGAACATGTGGGATTAATAAGGTCAAAGTTTGATTGAAGAGATAAATGTCTCTGCAAGGTCCGCCCCTCTCTCTCTCTCTTGCTCTCAGTGATCGGTGTTAGTTAGTTCTCTGCTTCAACCTGTGAGCTATGCAACCTGTGGGGCAGCCAACCCAGAATCACATCACTAGACCTTGAGATTCCTTAGAAGCTTGCTTTACAACACTGCTGGTGTATACATTGCTTGAGCCTGAGGCTGTCATATCCTGTCGTCTTGCATTCCTTGAATTCAATATCCCATCCAGGCCTGCTTCCCTAAGCTCCTGAGCTGCAGACTGTTGGTGACCTGCCCTGCTATTTGCTGGCCATGGCCAGACTGCCTACATTGCTCTAGGGAAGACTAAGGTGTCTGCTTCCTTGACTTTGGACCCAGCAGCCCTTGTGAGTTGAAGAAAATACCAACATATTAAAAGTTTCATGGAAGTGAGTTGAACTGAGCCCTCTATACAGTTGTGTGGACTAATTAGCTATTATATTCCTTCATGTTATATATAGGTATATATGAAACAACACATATCCTTAGCCACCTTTTCATCTTAGGAATAGGATTCCATTCACTTAGAGGTAGAACAATTTGACAATAGTCACTAGGTTTGAAATATTAGAAGTAGGTGACTTCTCTTTTTTAAGTATATTATGTTAAGTATATATTTCTCTGTTTCTGCTGAATATATAATTGTCACGAAAATTGCTCTGACAATGTTTTCCGCTCTTTGAACACTTTCAAGCACTGCTTAATTTACTCATATTATCTCATGGGAATTTGAGGGGCAACACAAAACTAAAATGAATGACAGCATGTCACCCTCTGAGTGTTTGCCACTTTTTCTTTTTCTCTTTACATTATAAGCTTACATACTGAAGTAATAGATGCAGTGGAATAAAGTATATTGTTTCGTCAAAGAGAAACATTTTTTTTTGTGCCCAAGCTCCATTTTATTAAGTAGGATCTTGCAGTGGGAACTGGGGCACTTAAAAAAATTTGACCGCCTGGGTCTGGGTAGCTCTCTGCCAAGATCTCTGAGACTACAGCTGGGTATATCGAAGGGCTTTATAGACTTTATCTGAAGGACTGGTACAAATAGAAGAACGGAAGTGGATGCTTGGGTACAATTTCTAGAAAAGGGACAGGTCTATCCCTCATGCATGCGGCCTTGGTGACTTGGGGAAGGCCAGGCTGTTGCTTAGCTCTCTCCGTCACTGTCTCCCAGGGTGTGCTTGTCGAAGAGATATTCGGCCAGGCCAGAATCCGGGACCCCCACCTTGCGCAGGTTGGTGACGTTGTCGTCCTGTTCTTTGATGGATTTCACCTGCTCGTCCAGGTCATGTGTCTCAATGAAGTCACAAAGATAGGGGTCGTACTCTCGACGCCCCCATGCCGCCACCGCCGCCATGACGACCGTGTCCCCTTCGCAGGTGCGCCAGAACTACAACCAGGACTCAGAGGCCGCCATCAACCGCCAGATCAACCTGAACATCTCCGCCTCCTACGTCTGCCTCTCCATGTCGTACTGCTTCCCACCAGGATGACGTGGCTCTGGAGAATTTTGCCAAATACTTCCTCGCCCGTCTCACGAGGCGAGGGAGCACGCGCAGAAACTGATGAAGCTGCAGAACCAACGAGGGGGCCGGATCTTCCTCCAGGATATCAAGAAGCCAGACCGTGACGACTGGGCGAGCGGGCTGGACGGCTTGGAGTGCGCTCTGCACCTGGAGAAGAGCGTCCACCAGGCCCTGCTGGAGCTGCACACACTGGCCACGGAGAAACACATTTTATGAAATGAATAAATAAAAATTACAAACATGTTCAATTTAATTTTTTAACATAGATTTTATTGGGGACTCGTACATTTAATACATCATTTAATACATTGTTTGCATTAAGCATATTTGTATACATGTTGCTACATTCATCTACATTATCTCCTTGAACCTCTCCAGCATAAGCTCCTCTTCCCCCCTTTCCTCTAGTTCTTTATTTTTTTAATTCCAATTTCCCATATTTCCCCTTCTCCTCCCCCATGAACTCCCCCAATAACTTACAAATTGTTATTACCTCTTCATATCTTACACTATCTAATGTGTCACTTCACTCACCTCCTCCCCCCAGCCCATTGTCCACACCCCAGAGAGGAGGCCAAATGCAGATCCGAGAAATTTGTTCCCCCTTTCTACTCCACCATCCCTCCACCCTCCCAGTGTCACCACTTCCCACTAGTCTCAAGGGATTATCTATCCTAAAATCCAATACCCATGGACAAAATGAGCAT